>MU948317.1:0-11143 GCA_036418165.1 Cooperia oncophora
ACCAACTGCGATGTGGCCTGTACAATGACTTGCTAAGGCCAGGCGACGTCAATGTTCTGCTCTTCCTAGACGAATCTTTCACCAATTCACCGTCTCCGGAGGGCAGAAAGTTTGGCTGGTCTAGGCGCTAGCCAGTCCGGGATTCAACGTCAACGAATGTAGTGGCAAGAGAGAGAGAGAGAACGTGTACAGCTTACCATATGAGTTGTGAAAATTCGGAGAAAGAACAATGCCCTTTTTCTGACCAGCTACCCTCCCCCACTCACACGCGGAATCAACGAAAGAAGAACGTTAATTCTGAATAGGAGTCGTAGTTGAGGCAGCGGTAGAGTGGACGATATTTTGACAGTTTTGCTCAGGGCTATGGAGTTCCCTGTCCGCTCTTGTTCGGTATTTTAGCTCAATGATTCTCTCTGCTATTCTGTCTTTTGTGATTTTTGTTGCTAATGGGCTAATTTATCAACAATTTGGATTGCCATGAGAACGTGATTGATTACACAGAAAAATATTTGATCGAATCACTCAGCCCTTTGAACTGGCCAATCATTCGTTAACATCGAAATCGTTCCGAATTCAAACGGTCGCTGAAACTCTCGACTGCCACGAAAAGACCAGTGGTGATTTGTGTTTTGGTGTTTCGTTCATAATCGAGGTGGCACCACATTACCTGTGTACAAAAAGTTAGGCAGAGAGGCGTTTCAGTGAACCGGAAATGAAGATTTTCTAAATGATCGTTCTCACTGAAATATTCAAGGCCATCAAGGTCTCAGGGCTAATGAGCGCATTCTTGGCATTTCTAAGCGGCGTGGCAGCACCAGCCGGCACTGGATAAGAATGAACATGCCATGAAGAATAGGGATATTGATCAATTTGAAGCATTCTGGGTTAATAAAAATTTAACAGGAAACAGGAGTGTGTGACCAACACCTGTGAACCCAAGCTCTTTCCCGACCTCTATGGGTTTTGATCTGCATGGGGTTGAAGACTGAAGGGCCAGTTCTAAGTTTGAGTGCGTGTCGATCTCGCGTCACCGCTGCGGAGATCAAGGTAATCCGACTCATCTTTCCGATTTATTCCGTTAGGTGCGAGACGGTCTTCAGGACCACGCGACGTCGCGGGCTTGCAATGGAGCGCACGCTCGCAGTAAACGGTTGCGCTATTGAATTAGTTTTGTCGCTCCATTTTTTTTGCCTTATTGTTCAGGTATGACGGATTGTCCTGTCGAAAAAAAAGGAGCAAAATGTCACTGTCGCGATAACAAAACCAACGCAAGCACGCGCCGATCGTAACCACACGGTATGTGCAACTGTCGCACGCGACGCCGCGTGGTCCTACCGTCACATACCCCTTGGCGGCTTGACGGTATTCGGAATGGCCTGTTGTCAAGGCGTTCGAGAGGACAAACCTCATCTGCTTTTGAGTCTTCCAGGTTTCGGTGAAGGCGATGAGGCTAAAACGCTTGGTCTCACATACTGGAGCTTGCGGCAGGATAATAGTAATTTGCCGCGATGGCGGCGCTGCGTGAGGCATCGCACCCACAGATGACTTTCTCAGAAGTTTCTGAGTTGTAGGATGGCGGTAATATACAGTGTGTAACCAAAAATAATACAAATTTCTACAATATCGTGGTCTCGTGGTCTACGTGAGATCCAATGCTCCAGTCGCAGGCAAGTGCAAAATGGGACTCCCCACCCATCGCAGCGCGCGGCAAAGCGGGGAGGTAGCGATTGTCTTGACCGTCTCCCGAAGAACTGTGACAATTCTAGACGGCTCAAAGTAAAGGTGGTTACAGAAAATTGATAGTTTAGCAACTTCTCTCTTCGTATAACTCGGCATTGTTGTAAATTTGATGTTTTACTTCTGAGCCAACGAGGTTTGTAGGTGGAACTTTATTAGAGGCCTAACGTTTCGACCAGATCGTCGTCCTCAGAGGCCTAAACGTAGCTCAAGATTTTGGGTGTAGAGATCAAACCCAAAATCTTGTGCTACCTTTAGGCCTCTGAGGACGGCTCAGATGATAGTTTAGACTAACTATGAATGGATCAGCTAGGACTTCATCCCGGTACTGGCGGACTGTTGAAGTGATTTCGCCTTTCCAAGTCTCCGTGTCTCGCCAGCAGGTAGTTTTGAAACCATTTTCCAAGAAATATAGCAGTAAATGGTCTTTGCTGCCAAAAGGGGGTAGAAAGTACAGTTGCGCCCTTCAGCTGTCTTATCGTCGTCGATTAAACCCGTTTCTCGTCAATGACCGTAACGCAATCAGCGATCATTATCCTTGTGCGCAATTCACGCCACGATGACGACGGCGACAATCGCCGTTTTCTCAGTATTCCTTGTTTTTTTATATGCTCGAAATTCGATTTTCAATTTTATGCGAATTTATTTGCTAACGTTTAATTCTGATCTTTGTGCCAGCAAGAATAGTCGAATGCTCGAATGGACATTAGGTCATCTTCCTTCCTTTTTATTGATTGCCATTTCGATTATATCATCTTCCCCAATAGCAGTGGAGCTTGTAGTTGGTAGTACTGTAGGATTACGGTATTACTTCGTGCTTACCCCTATTGAGAAATCAATGCCCATCAAGTTGCACAGGTTTCTCGACAGCTGGGTCGATTTCGATCAATTGTCGGTTAGGCATGTCCGCGCCTGAACTGATCAGCTGACAAAACACTTGGAAATTAGAAAATAAATTTATACGGGTTGCTAGAGAAACAATTTTTCCGTGTTTCCAAACTTCTATACTAAAAAAGTATTGACGGAAATTCATTTTTCTGAAAATAGAAAAAATAAATCTAGAGGGGGAACGATCTCCTGTTCCAAATGTCAACCAGCGGCAAATAGGACTTACAATAGATCTTTCTGGCCAAAGAGGGCTTTTTTTCAACGGTTAAGATGTCGATCACTGAAAAGGAGGACCCATAGGCGGATTTTTCAGGCCACGGGGTGCTTTCTTTTTACCTACATGTTATTGTGTTTCGTACGGGCACCGCTTGGAGGGAGACCACTCAACTAGTTATAATATTCACTTTGATTCATTGAAAAAAAATATCAGAGATAGACAAGAACTTGCGTTTTTTTCGCCACACCCAAGTCATTTTTTTTCTACGTAGTCATTCGAATTCCGTTCTTCTCTTTTTTTGACCGTTTCCTCAAACCTTCTGATTCGTTTTATCTCCTGTGCCTTCCTTACAAATCAGTTCACCCGAAGAAGAAAAATTAACGTCACTCGAAAGCGAAGGTTCGCGCTACATACCAGAAAATAGGGTATACAGGGTTGTTCCTTTGTATAATGAAGTTTTTTCGAATTGAAAGTCTTGCGTCAAAGATGGAACGTTTCGCCGTTTAGTCCTCAAATCAATTGAAAGGACTTTCGCCCATATAAGATAGTGCCTCTTAATTGTTTTAATATCAATTATCCATCGATTTTCTAGTGCTCAAATTGACTAGTAATCAAAACTCACCAGGAAAGGTCATCAGGTCAGCCCGGCCATTTCCAATGAGCTGCACACCGTTGTACGCGTCTTGGGACGGTGAACTCAGAACTGTCTTCAAAATTTGCAGAACGATTCTCTGAACGGAGTTATGGAGGGTTTTCCCCGCATGGTCGTTTCACATGCTATCGCGAGGAAACGTGGAAGCGTCTTTACATTTATGTATGGAGTCGTTCTGAAACGTGGTAGCAGAGCGCAACGGGTAGGGAGCGGGTTTCTTAGGCGAGACGTCGTAGGATCGGTTCTGGCAGGTTCCTTTTTTGCATTTGTCCAAGAACATAGCCGACAAAGCTTCTAACATCTCTGCTCGCCTGCACTACCCTATAAGGGAACCTGCGATCAGTTTTTTTTGAAAGTGTAGACCCATTGTGGCCTGAAAGAGTGCTTCTGCTTGTACCCCTCGTAACACGTGTCACAAGGGTTTTTGCAATGAAATACCATCATATTCATGTTCAGCGGGTCAAATTACCTCTGGGGACAAGTTTCTAGCCGAATCTGATATTTCGACCTCACTTGGAAAATGTGGGCTATTCCATGGGTAATTAGCAGCAGATTGGAGCTCACCTACCATCGATGACTGGTCTCGGAATGGGATTTCCTCCCGATAGTCAAGAAAATGATGCAGACGGCACAAATAAGTAAGCCAGGTACTGTTGTTTGCGAAAAGACATGACTGAAGAGTTATTTCAGTTCGAAGACCAGTCATCACCAGTATGCTAGTCATAGTATCGCTGTTAGCTATCAGTCAGCCATGACTATCCATACCCCATTTTTTCGAAGTTGAGTCAGAAGCTCAGATTTTGCTAAGGTGACGTCTCTAGGGGTTATTTGACCCCTGAACACGAATATGATACCTATTTTGCGCGAAGAGCGCTGTGAGTCGCGCTACAGGTGCCAACGCTTCGGCGCCAGCGCGCCCGTAAGAAGAAAAACAGTAAAGAAAAACCTCCATAACTCCGCTCAGAGAATCGTTCTGCAAATTTTGAAGACAGTTCTGAGTTCACCGTGTCAAGGTGAGTACAGTGATGTGCATCTCATTGCAAATGGCCAGGCTGACCTGTTGACCTTTCCTGGTAGTTGGTCGACCGGTAGTCCATTCAGATGAACTACAAACCCCAAATCACCGTCGCCAGCCTGGGCAGTAAAGGGTAGATAGTGCCCGCCTGTAGCGGGCGCCATGATTTGGGGCATTTTGGCGTCGGCATCTGAGCGCGGGCGCCAGGAGTTTCGAACCGAGCGGATGTGGTATTGGTACCACCCGAGAAGACAACATTTGAGCCAAGTCTGCCCAGTGAGAAAAAAGTCGCTTAAAAGCTAGCTTGATTCCGGATGATTGGGGCAGTAAAGGTAGAAGTGCAAAAATATTATATTAGGGTGTCCACAAAGTTCGTTGGCCATTTGTAAACAGCGTCGCGTTACGCAACGCGTTGTGATTTTGCATAATGATTTCGCAATACTGAAAGTACTCGCGATGGGCTATCTTCTGAGCTAGCTAGCTCTAAATTTCCTTTCCTGATCTTTCCACAATAAAGCAGTGAAGATGAGTGATAGTTGCTGGACTACTACAATCTGGACATCTCCAGACGTCAGGCCACGACCAGGATGCGTCAGCAGTTTGGTGATAACACCCCTTCTAAGAACTGGATGTCAAAATGGGGACTCGCTTCACCAATGGAAACTATGGCATCGAAGATATGCCGAGGTTTCTGGTTCTCTCGTCACGGCGTCGTCCACTATAGCACCCTACCCAACAATGCCACAGTGACGGCAGAGACCCTCTCTAAAGAATTACAGGAGGTCAAGGTGAAAGCTGCCGCCTTGTCCCAGAAACTTGCAAATCCGTGGTTGCTCTGGACAACGCGCGCCCCCACAAAGCGAGAGATACTCAGGCCGTCCTGGACAGGCTGGGCATCAAGACGATCACGCATCCACCGTATAGCCCGGACATCAGTCTATGCGATTACCACATCTTCCGGTCCATGCGAAACTTCCTGGACGGAAAACAGCTGAAGAACGAGCGCGACCTCGAGGACGTGATCGAGGACTTGGGCGAGTCGCGGCTGGCCGGCTTCTGAGAGGATGGAGTTGCCTCTCTACCCGATCGTTGGCGAAAGGTGTGGGTATGCATGGAGATTATATCATGGACCGGTAAGTTCAACTTGGTGAGTTATCTTCATAAGCTCTGCAAAAAACGAATGGCCAACGAACTTTGTGGACACCCTAATAACTGTATTATATTCTGACACAGAAGATGTTTCTCCAGACGATGGGACTTCGTCTTGGGCGGTGTAGTCCCGTTCTCTGGAGAAATTCGGAATAAGCTCCCACGTCCTTGCAGATTTTCCAGAATGTCAACAAAGCTCGTAGGTGTCTCGGTAATCCGATACTTACAGTAGGTGTGGTGTTGTCATTAGAAATCCGCATAACGGACAGCTCGTTATTATGTTCCCACCCACTCAGTAGTTATGGGTTTCATGGCACGTGCTACATGCGCACATGTATCCCACTTGGTCAAAAACATCCGGGTGAAGACATGCGACAACTTGTCGGCACAACAATACGCTGTGGTATCGCGTGATAGAAGGTTGGATCACCTGACATACGGGACAGAGGGCATATTTCACCAGAATTTAGCATTGTGATGTGTGAAATGGTGGTGTCAATACGACCCCCCCCCCTTTGCCCAACAGTTACCTACCAGTTTCCCACATTTTCCGGTTTTTCGCCCAAGAATCCCAGGAATTTCCGTCGAACAAAGGGGGGGGGCAACAACCACCAAATACGACCCCCTCCCCAGCGAAAAGTAGGACCCTCTCCATGTGTCTCACACAACGATGCTGTACACTGTTTGGCGATATACGGCTTAGGAGGGGTATTTTTTACCTTCGATAGTTCTATTTGTTCCCTACATGCCTTACCTTGGTGAGACCTGTAGGCTCTTGTCAAGTGTAAACGGGTCCTGCTATTGCATAGTTTCACAGGAAATCTACTGATCTTCACAGAAGGTAACGGCAGTGATCGATGGGAACCAGCTAAATGTCCCCACCAAGCCGAACTGATCTGAAAATTTTATTGCTCCTACAAAATACAAGAGTCCGCTTCGTCTACTAGAGGCAAAGATGTATTGGTTGCAGCGAGAAATCCTATCGAATGAAAGACAGAATTCTTATGATCGCAAAAGAATGAGGAACAACTCTTATTTTTGATGCATTGGAAGCTGATTTTTGCCATAGGAAGGAGCAAAAATGGGAGGAATTAGCCCTCAAAGGCGGAGGTTGTGTTGTGGGATTGGCGTTGAGCATCGCGTTTGTGAAATGGCTGTGTCAGTTACAACCTTCTCCGATCCCCCTCTCCCATAATTTCCTCATCTGGTACGAGCCCCACTTAGCTATCCTTGCTGAGTTGCTATACTCATTTTCTCAAATTTCTACCACGTCTTCCCAGTTTTCCGAAAACTTTCCAATTTTCGGAAAACTCGCGCTGAAGTCAACAAACGGAAGGAAATTTTCTCGCAGCTCGAAAAGTCCTTCTCAGAAACAGACGCCCCTCCCCAGTCGCCAGGTACGACCTTTCTGATGCGCTTCGTTTAACGATATATATCCTCTGGGGTATGTGGCAAGAGAATCGTAATTCGCCGCGCCAGTGGCGTCGCGTGCGACGTCGCGCCCGCTAATGACGACGATTTTAGGTGGTATTGGTCGAGAATAGACAATGTATGAAATAGATGTCTACCATGTGCATTGCCTACATGAAATTCAATGATCAATCAAAATATAGTGCAAATTAGGGGAACGTCGCGCCTATTGCGCACGCGACGAAGCCGCAATCTGCCGATTCTCTTGCCCAGCCCCCTACCTTGTATGGGAATCAGCCCAGCCTAAGCGCTTCACAGATCTCGACTCGCTCGATTCGGTGCCTGAATTTGAGAATCGCACTATATCCCGACTGCCCTTTATCGCTGATCGTTGGACCGTTGCAATAGGGAGGGGGGGAGGGAGACCGCTCTATCGTGAATGAATCTAGCCGTTGCAGTGGTCCAAAGACTAGCTGTGGGGCGCAGTGTGTGCATTCTTGGAAGGACCTCTCATTTTCTCATCTAGGCAGCATGTCGTGGCGCTGCCGCATCAGGATAAGATGTGACCAAACTTCGCAGGAGAGTGGTGTCTTCTTAGGCGCAAACGTCAGACTTGCTACCTTCAGTCTGTGAGCAATTTACTTCAAAACAGTTTCAAACGGGTGTTTGTAAGTAGCATGAAATGGTAAACTGTTTGGAAGTTCCGCTTCTATAAATCAAATCAAGTCATACGATCAGCAAACAACCGACCGAACCCCCCGATAGCAATCAACTGGTAAACCGGCTAATTTAGCCGCTCCGCCTTCCCCAAAGCGTAGATCCCAGTGAAGATTACATGGGACGGCCACTTTCGTCAACGGTGTTCCATCGGACTGTTGTCGCTGCTGGCACCATCGCTGCCTTGCTTCTCTTATTCGTCTGAATGGAACCATCTTCTCTTTGCACAGGCTACTTGAAGGGAGCACTGCGGCTCAGGGGACATTTTGTACTTTCTCTGCTTTCTTTTCACAGATCTTAAATTGCACGTCTGAACGATGATGAGTATAGGCTATTGTGAGGAGTCGAAAGTAAACGAATCTTCTGCTCCTGCATAGCTCTATAGGATTTCACAGTTTGCTACAGAAGGCATCTGAGGTGATCGATAGAACCAGCTAAATGCCTCCACAAGCAAGCCGAATGGCGCCAAAGAGGGCTCAAGTTAGACTCCTGCTGTCGAGTACACACGTCTCAGCCACCGGTAATTCCACTGTCTTATCCATTGAAGCTTCCTTTTATATCCTTCAATCTTGATATTCAAAGGTCTGTACATGTAAAAATATAGTTTAATCGATGTTCTGACCTCCCAAGGTTTTCGTACGTTGAGGTTGGAGCTCCCCAACGTACGAAAAACGGGGGTCGTATCCAGTTTGTGGAGGAAGATGGACTGTGGCATGATAGGTGTGGCAGTTTCTTCCTTTCCAGACGTCCCTCGCTCCTAGACGATGGACGACAATTTCATTACTTAAGCGATCGGAGCAGAGAAACAGAACGTTCCCTATATGTTCGTTCGGAGGTATTAAGAGTTTCCAACATGCGCTAGTCCGAAACGCGTCGAATTGTGAAATTTCATGCGGTCTCCGAGGCAATGGAGGCAGCCGCGCTCCTGGCACTGATGTTTTTCGGTCAATAATGGATCCACTATTTCGGTCTAACTCGAGTTGGTTCCGGAATACCGAGACTTCAGCAGCGCATCCAAAACACTAAAGGGGGGGGGGCTGGACGCTGTTGCGTTGACATGAGAAGCAGCAGGCGGTCTGACCGCCAGGGATAAAAAATGGATTGACGATTGACTGCATTAGCGCCATTTTCAAGCAGCTCACCTACCAATACCGATTGCCGGACGCTGTCGGTGAAGGACAAATGGTAACTTCTTGAAAAGCCCAAAAAAACAGTAGTACTCCTCAGCAGAACTCTCATCACGTGCAAAATCGTGCGCACACCATCTACTACGTTGTCCCTTGACAAATATTCCAATGCGGGTACTACCTCTTCACCTTAGTATTGCACCTGTTGTGTACTAATACAACTAATATTTCTTCATTTCATACTTATATATTGGTTCGGTCAGAAAGTTCTGACGAACTTCTTGAGGATCAGATTTCAAGGTGATGAGAACGACCCAAGGCGAACTATTCCTTGGACGCTTTCTTGTAAGCGAGAGTAATTTCACTACCACACCCTCTAAGGCCTAAAGAAGGAGAAGGCATAGTGTCAGAGTCAAGGCGGACTATAGTCCTAGCTTTAGCCTGGAGTAGCTTTGTGATTATCAAGTTGAGAGACCCGCGTGCAGCTTCCCGAGACCTTCACCCCGGCACCGGAAGACGCCATCCATTCAGCTTCCTTGGAATACTTCGCTGTAGTTCATGCTTATTCTCCATGACTCGACTTGAAAGTCAAGTTCACCGCCAAGCACTCTGGGACCCCATCCACCTTGCAGGTTTAGGAGAATGAAGCTTTGAGGTCTGTACGCACTGAGGGTGCCAGCGCTCTTATAGATAAGGCCATTGGATAGGAGACCGCACTTGGTCAGAAGGAGGTTTTACAGTTGTGAATTTCTCCGTACCGAGCTCGATATGTATGCTATATCCTGGAGATGCGAGGGCGTGGCTACGTATACTCGAACAATGAAGCAGGCTGTTTCTCCATACCGTAGGATACATCGATTCAAGACAACTGTCAACATGCGTCGTTGAGCGCGAGGGAGGTACAACAGATGTGTTTCAGTTTCAGTTTGAGGGCCAAACCTGCAAACGATCTCTCGGAGTCACTTTCTTCCCCTCGGAATTGAAAAAGATCAAAATTCCCTAATTGGACTTTATGAGAGATTATAGTCATAAAGATAACATATAAAATAAAAATAAATTAGGATGTCTTGTGTGGACAAAGACCAGATTACAATCGTTCGAACGGCAATATTCCACCGAAAGCATCGTCGCCGCTACGTTCTTATGGAATACGCTGCCACGCCCTCCTCATCTCCAGGATATGTAGTGAAATCCTGTCAGAGGCGCGAAAACTCCACTAATTCTGCTGCTTGATTGGAGATGGACTTCTCCCGGCGCTCGACGATTTTGTAGGGGGAGAGAAAGTTGTCAAGAAAAATGTCCTTAACTCCGTTATGTGCTCTGCTCCCTGAACAAGGTGTTTTCCGTAAAAGTTTCCTCTCGGTTGGCTCGAAATGAGCAGCGTATTGGAGTGGAGTGTGGAGTGGAGTGGCAGTGGGTTAGATTGGGTTTCAGGATATAGGATTTGTCTACCGCAAAACCCTTCATCCTCCCTCGTTTTTCTTTTTCACCTTCTCTCCGTGTTCCTCCTTATTTTACCCCTTTAAATTTTTCGGTCAGAATATGCGATGAGAAACTTCTCTGGACCCTCGCAGCGAGAGAATATCCGGTTTACAGAAGCCCTGTGACCGCTAGGTTGTGAAGAGAGTAAAGTACAGGAAATTTTTCAGAACTCTTCGGTTCGGTAGGATTGTTTCACCTTTTGTTGTTTCTCTGGTCTTACGCCTTTTGATGAAGTAGGTCGCTGTGCCAAAAAACATCTGACAGTGTAAAAGATAGCGATAGGTGATTAATCAAAAATAATTGTCTGTCAAAACAACGATGTTACAATTGTCAAAAACTGACCGGTTTTACGATTTCACAAACTGTATTATATGTGTTTGTATTGTTAAGAGCAAAGGGTAAAGCGTCTGGTTGTTATGAGTCATTTTGGGATGCGCCACTCATTTTGTCCACTTTCGAAATAGACACAAGTCAGAGTGCTTACTTGGCCAATACGATGACATGGAGGAGTCGGTAAATACATGCCAGTTTTGTTTGCCCGCGGAGGTTCTAATGGAATGGCAATAAAGGCACGTAGTGCGTTGGGATCCCCAGCTAGGGGGTCGTATACAGTCGCTAGGTGGAAGGCCTTCAAGAAAAAATGTTTCTGGTTGTTGACTTCTGTCAGTTTCTCCTGTTCCACGTGCGCTATGTACGGGGGAAGGGGCAATACAGAGGACACTTCTTCTTCCACGGCTTTCAAGGCGCTA
>MU948322.1:0-15203 GCA_036418165.1 Cooperia oncophora
CCCTTCTCGCGTCTGATATGTCTTGAACTACACCGCTTGATCAGCGCCATCCTCCTCTTATCCTATACTCTCTCAGAACACAAGCGGTCGGCGTCGATCGATTCCCGTATCCGGCCACGCTTGCGTCTAAAATTAGAGCGCTGTTGCGTCTGTGGCGCGTCACCGCGCGTCGACGCGCGTCCGCGCGTCTGAACGCTGAAATCCGCCCATATTTGTCCTAGATTTAACGAGTGAACTGTGTTTGGCTTCAGTATTCATTAAGAACGCTACATGATGACCCATTGTTAATGACTCTCCCTGCCAGCATTGGCTCTTTTTCAGTCAAGGTTTTTTTGCCTGGCCTTCATAGCAGTTCTATTACTATTATGATTGATCTGCTTTGTGTAGACTAGTGACGTGTTGGTTAGAGTTTTCTAGAATCTGGGAAAACACGGCTGGAACAGTTGATCAAAGCTGTCTGCCGACCGCAGGGATGGATGTTGCTGTTCTCGTCCCTTCCCCCTCCTCCTTCTACGACATGTGCAGTGTGTGTGGGTCTAAGAATCTGCAGCGGGAATCGATTTGAGAATCGTAATTCTCCGGAACATCAACATTTGCTGCGCATGTGATAATCGTGGGAATTGCGCGACCTAATTACAGCTGCAAAGTGAAACTTAACGAAAACACCGAGAAACTACGAGCTGTATCAAAAAGTCTCCTGCTTTTTTTTCTTATTCTGCGAAGCTGTGCGAGTGATTGTTGAATTAGTTGTGGCGACGCTACTCGTCTTGGAAGGGACATTTGAAGGACTCGTTTGCAAGACCGCGATTATTGTAGCGCGAAATCTCTTTTTTTACCCAAAGGATTTGGGTCAGCCACACAGAGCTCATTCGATCTCTAATATTCATTTCGTTTCGCTAGCACCAGTTTTTTCATGAAAACAGTTTTTTGCACTGCCAGTTCATTTAACTACTCTCCCCTCCCATTTCAAAGCGAACAGCGCCGTAGTGGCTAGTGCCACGACATGACAACCGCACATATCGCCGGAGACAAGCTCTTTTACCTTGTAAGGAATGGTTATTAAAATGTACCGGATTGATGGAGGGGGGGGGAGTGCACCGACTCGAACATCGACCGTTTTTAAAAGCAGCACTGATTGCCCGTCCAAGTATCTTGTGTTTCCGAAAACAAGCGGAGTTGGGCATAAAAAGTTGGGCGTGGGAACCTTGGCGCTAACGTATATGGGAGAGGGACCGGGAGTTCCACAGCGCCTGTGCGTCTCTTCCCCGGCCAAGTCTTAGGTATAAAGCGCAGATTGTCAGAGTCGCGTAGGGCCTTATGCTGTGCAAGAGTAATCCGCGGCGAATCTGGTCTTCTAAGCCTAATCCTTGGTCAGCGAACAGACGCAGGGGCGCTTTGGTGTGGTCCCTCCCCCTCTCGAGTACAAAAGCATTTCAGCCTTTTTTCCTTGCCACTATGTTTCACCAGTCGCCTCGCCGGCTGGTGCCGGCGCGGCTCCTTCTGATACGGCCTGGCTGCGCCGGGCGAGCGCGGCTTCGCCGCGCGTATTTCTTTCACATATTTCTAGACTCAACTGATATCCGCCTTTTGTTCTGTACTCCACTTTTTTCCGGTGTCTGAAGTACTCTTGAGCTATTTTACAGATTCTTCGTCTGACTCCGCCCACCTCAGAGCAGACCCCGCCCACAATTTTTGTGCCCCACAATCTTCACCGGCGACCTCTGCTGACCTTAATCCACTTTTTTCCGGTGTCTGAAGTGTTCTGGAACCATTCTACAGAATTTTTGTCTGGCTCGCGCCTACCTCGAAACAGGTTTCGCCCCCAATTTTTGTGCCCCACAATCCTCACCGGCGACCCTCTGCTGACCTTAATCCACGTTTTTTTCCGGTCTTTGAAGTGCTCTGGAACCGAGCTACAAACTTTCAAAATGATATCTGCATTTAGCAAGCGCTCCGCCACTTCGGCGCAGTTCTCCACCACTTTGAAGCGTGCCTGTATTCGCCGTATATTACATTCCTACACGATGTTTTTTTCGCGACTCCAAACACTCTCGGCGAACCGGGTTACTGAATTTGCGAAGAAGCACGCCCGCGCCCATTTAGGGTGTACTGCCACAGTTAGTCTGGCGACTCCTTACTAACCTTAGTCCCTTTTTCCCCATCTTTAAGCTGCTCCGGAAGCGAATTATGAACATTTTTCTGCGGAACCCCAAACTTTCGGCGAGTGCCCCGCCCACTGTGGGCGGGGCTTCCCATAGGTCAAGTGTGCTTTTTATTTCTTGTCCCATGCCCTACCTATCCCCACCTTGACTGGACCTCTCCAAGTCGTTCTTCAGGTCGAACCGAATTTCCGTAGAGAACAAACTTACAAACAAACAAACAAACATACGAAGTTAGACGAATATATATATAAGGGGTGATGGGGTGATTATCGTTTGTTGTGATGCTAAGGAAGATGGTTATGGAATAGTAAATACTAAGTGTTCAACCAGTCCTGCGCCTGTCGTCTGTCCACGCTTGTTTTCTTTTTGCACGTGCCCCCTTGACGAGATGGGCGTTTGCTTCGTGATTCTCCCAAGCAGCCTTAGGCTGCCTTCATATTTGGCGCTAGCATTTTGAGTGTATGCCAGCGCTCGGTAGCATTTTGAGCGACTGTTGAAGTGTGAATATCGATGTAGCGGTCTAAGCATACGCCAGCGTTTTCAGCGACTACCCGCGAGACGCTCAAAACGGTAGAGCGATAGTTTCCCAGTCGCTCATAACGCTGACGCAGAGTATGAACGCTTTCTCAGAGAACATGGTCGAGGAAAGAATGGGCGTCGCCTGGTCACGCCCCTCTCCCCGAAAGGATCAAGTGTGTGGGTGTGTGTATGTGTGTCAAGGAATCCCCGACAGGGGTTGTTTTTAGCCGAATAAAATCTTCTGATGAGTGGTTCTTTCCGTTACATGTCCCTATGTGAACCAAATTCCTCCCCGAACGCTTGACACTAACTTTCGTAATTTTTTTCAGGCGGAATTCATAGTGGAAGGGACTAATGTGGCCAAAATTGTGGCAAATTTATTTTGACACTGCCCGCTAAGATATTGATACTTACAATTCTTCATCCTCCTAGGATTCCCATTAGCCTATTAAAAAGCATATGCCTCATTCCCGGACGTTGTTTCTTGAATGGGAGGACAAATCTCGTACCCGTGAGACGTTTTGCCGGTATTGATCGATGTGCTCAAGTTTTTACACGTTCAAAACATGATCGGACATGTGTTTGACTAGCGCTTGTGGACACAATGGTCACATTTGTTCGATTGCAGTCTTCAACAGCGGTAGTGGCTCTCGCGGTCCTGCGATGGGATACTTATACGGTAGCTTTGACTTATGTACAAATAGCTAGTTGTCACAGCCGAGCTAAATCATTCAGTGTTGTTGGAAGCTTGTTTGTAAAATGAGTTTCTGGGAATGTATGAGCATGCAGCGTATGAGTCACTTTAAACTGTTAGTAGCACCTCGATTCGTATAAATACTGTCGTAGGTCGATAGCACCCACTAGGTCCCTCTTTGTAATGAAAAACCTGGAAAACCGATTTTGCACTGTTTTATGCGGAGCGGTACTGCACAATCTCAGCAGTTCTTCTTCCTTTTGGTTTCGACAGCGGTAATCAAAGCGTGATCTTGTGAACCTGTTTGCTTGTATCGATTTCTAAGCTGACTCTTTCGTATTTCACTCGTGTGCTTTTGTTCAGTTTGCAGGCTGCAGCGTGCAGCCTGTTCTCGTATCACTTTGGCTAATCTATGTTCAATTTATGCTATTCTAGGCTGTAGAACTCAAAAAGCTAATGTATTTGGAATCAAATGGGTGTGAATTCAAGAGCTACCTACGTTAAGGTCAGTCGTCTTCCTTTACAATTACGATTTATACCTAATTTACTTGCTGGCTTTTTTTGATCAAAGAGTTTCGTTTACATACAATTAGCAGCACTGTTTTACTTGTAGTGTTTACGGTTTTCGCCCTGCTTTTCTTATGTTAGGAGATAAGATGCTATGTGATGGGTGTCATGAAGAGATGAATCGAATGCTGAAGAACCAGCTCCTTTTCCTATCTCACAGGGGCAGCTTTATGTCCTCGCACTTTGCCATTACTCCTAGCAGTGTCTTGTATAATCATGCAGGTTCCGTGTGAAAGGCGAGAGTGGGAAAAGTTGAAGTCAGCAGAACACAGGAGGTGAGATTTTTCGTCGCTGATATCGCGTTCATACCTTGTGATTTGGGAGATTGAGCGATTCTGCGATTTAAGGGACTCGGTGATCTGGCGTTCTGTTAGATCGCCCGATCGCCGAATCTGTGCAATCGCACCGATCGGCGCTGATTGATACCCATCCACTCGTTTGGCGCGCAATCGCCGAAAACGGGGTATGTGACAAGAGGATCGTAATTCGCCGCGCTGCTGGGCGTCGCGTGCGACGTCTCGTCTGCAAAGGACGATGGTTCAGGTAGTAGATGGCGACAACATGCAATTAAGGACCGAAAACAGTAATGACTGTCTACGATGACGGGGTCTACATGAAGTCCGGTGCTCCATTCGACAGGTTAAAACGAGTTATGAAAACGCCGCGCCCATCGCCGCGCGTGGCGGTGCGGCAAATTACGATCCTCTTTACCGTCTCCCAACGCAGTCTCCCGAATCGCCGTATGGCAGCGTTCATACTTCGCGACAGCAGTGGCGATCGCCGCGATCGTCGGTACGCGTCAGAGCGCGCCCCAACGCTATTACTTGGTCGCTTCGATAAATGAGGAAATCCAACTTGTACTACCTTTTTTTATCAAGAATGGCTACTAGCTGGAAACTGAGAACTTCCTCTACCTAAGGCCGCGTTCATAGCATGCAACCATGAAGAAATGCAGAAATGAAGAAATGCGGAATCTGCGGAAATGACGAAAAGCATTGTATACATATCGATTTGAAGAAATGCAGAAATGCCGAAACTGCAGAAGTGCGGAATCTGCAGAAATGAAGAAATGCAGAAATGCGGAAACTGCAGAAGTGCGGAATCTGCAGAAATGACGAAAAGCAACCGATACGTATCGATTTTCCGCACTTTCTGCATTTCTGCAGATTCCGCACTTCTTCACTTTCGGCATTTCTGCATTTCTTCAAGATACGTATCTATTGCTTTTCGTCATTTCTGCAGATTCCGCACTTTCCGCACTTCTGCAGTTTCCGCATTTCTGCATTTCTTCACGTCGCAAGTTATGAACGCGGCCTAAGAAGATCTGGATTATATGGAAGAGGTGGTTTCACCTTTTATTTAGGCCGGGATAAGTGCAACTTCATTTAATGAGTGAGCTTCTCTTTGTTTCTTTTGTTTTCATTGTTTCAATTTATATAAGTGTCTTGAAACTTTCCTACTGGCCAAACTGTTCAACTTCCAAAACATTTATAGTTTACAAGTCGAGTTCAAACAACGAAAAAAAAGAAAACAGAAAGGAACTCACCTAGGAACTAATTCGTGCAACATCGAGGAGGAGGAAACTTCATAAGTTCATGTATAAGCTCGAAGAATGAAAAAAGAAACAATAAGAAACTTACCCTAAATGAAGCCCCTTGCTTTTTGCTCATTTCTATCCTGAATCAAAAAAGAGAATAAAAAGAAAAGCCATTAGGTTTCATCCACCTTTCCTTGAGTCAAACAAACTCTAGTACCTGAGTCAATTGCAATCAAGGGAAAAAGCAGGAAATTAAGCCAATTCCTCCTAATAGCACTCGGAGCGGTCCAAGTAATAGCGTTGGGGCGCGCTCTGACGCGTACCAACGATCGCCACTGCTGTCGCGAAGTATGAACGCTGCCTATGCCTCAATCTTCGCAGTCGGCAGATTGATACACATGCTATCCTCGTCGTGCAGTCTCTCACATCGCCGAGTGTCTCAATTTACGAATCTCCTCAGTGACAACGTGAAAAAAATCAAAGCAAGCGAATGCGGCCTAACGTTGTTGGGGAACACTCGGCGAAGCTTCCGTATTCTTGAAACTCTGATTTTTTTTTGTCCGTGCATCCAGTGTGCTTCTCACATTTCGCTTCGTCGCGCACCTATCCATATCTCACAGCTCCAAAAATCGGGTCTTATTGGGAACTTTTTGGCTGTTTCGTTTTTCCTTTGACTTTTCAAACCACTCAATGACCAGAAGATTCATATTTGAGCCTCTACCACCGGCATGCGGAAGCGGAGAAAACTCTTCAAATCTGCAAGAGGAAGCGAGGGGCTAAAGCTAGCGGCAGCGAATGATTAAAGATGAGCGCGACGGTGGGTAAGGGAGTGCAATCCATCACAAAAATTGACAGATTTATGAAATGTCAGACTTAATCAAATGAACTCATTAGAGGCAGTTGGTGGGAGCGATTGGAGGTAGATGACTGGCGAATTGCCAGGAAAAAGTTGATGAATCGAATTATTTGACTGCAGGTTATCCTGCCAAAAGATGGCTTTCCGCGTCTTCTTCAAAATCACTACCGTAAGCGAGTTAGTGGTAACGATAGCAGGTAGTAGGCCGAGAAACAGTGGCAGCTAACTAAATCTGAAGCGCAATTATACCAGGGCGAGTGAAAGAAGTTGTGGCAGCCGTAGAATGTTGAAAACGGTTGAAATCGAAAGTTTGTTGAGTATTTGTAAAAATCTCACCTTTAAAAGCTGTATTTTTACTTCAAAGAAGTACTAGTTTTCAGGTGCTCATTGGCCACGAATCATTTGCCCTCGAAAAGCCTCTGCCAAATAATCATCGATTCCGATGGATTCTTTTCGTACGCCCTATCATAGGGTCAAAGTTTACGGACAGAACATTCCTTAGCAAGGTGCCTTACGTTTTTTTTACTCTGTACCTCGTTCTTCATCCTTTTGATTGTGGTTTTCATTCCGAATTTTTGTGAATTTTCCGGGAAATTAATTAGCTGTTTGCTTTTTACTGTATTGCTTACTTTCTTTTTGGTTGTTACGATTATTTTTTTTACAAATATGGTTCAAAGACACATTCCGCGTCATCGGATGATCGGATGGGGAGGAGAGGTACAACTGTGTCTACCTCACTGGTGCATCACTTCCAATACGATAAATGCCAGTGGTTGCGAATGTCTTTCCCATGATCTCGGAATGTGTCGTTAAGCCAGGTGGTAATGTGGTGGAACTTTCAACTAACTAGCTCAGGCATTCTGTCATAGAGATTCGCAAAAAACGTCTGGCACACCCTTCAGCGCTGGTTGTTACCGAAAGCACCGCTCACAATTTTTGGGGTGAACTTCATCCTTGATGGACATTATACGCTGCTGGTACGCGCGGTGATGGTCAACCACTAAGCCTCCTTCAGCAGATCTGTTCTCCTGCTAGAGGGTGAAGAAGAGTAGCGCCCTCAAAAAAATGCACAGTGATTGACCGATTATACTATAAGCATGGACAGTGCCGTTAGGCTGCGTTCATACCGTGCGACGTCGTCGTCAACGTCGACGTAACCTGCGTTTTCTGCGACTAGTTCGTGAAGATTATATACGTATCGATCCGACGAAAGCTGCGTAAGTTGCGTCGTCGAATCGATACGTATCTATCTTCGCGAAGTAGTCGTCGGTTACGCAGCTTACGCAACTTACGCAACTTACGCAACTTACGCAGCTTTCGTCGGATCGATACGTATGTATTCTTCACGAACTAGTCGCAGCTTACGCAACTTACGCAGCTTTCGTCGACGTTGACGTCGACGTCACACGGTATGAACACAGCCTTAGCACATTCGGGTTCGCCATATTGCGCGCACTTCCGTCACCTTTACTTTTCTTCCATAATGGAAAATCTGTCGATAATTTCGTTAGCAGTGTTCCACATTGGATGGTGGTTTATGGGACCCAGAAACGTGAGGGTACAACTTCAGGAAGTGATGAAGTACCAAGGGCGTTAAATGAAGCGGCGTCCGTGCGTTCGATAGGTGTGGGCGGTACCAGACAATGATGTGCTCCAATTGAATGCATGAAGAAGAACCGCATCATTTGATTTCGTTGGAAGTCTTCATCCAAGTGATTACATGGTCCGAAATGTGCTGAATTAGTTAATTGAATTTTCTCTGCTCTAGTTTTACTCGCTTTGCTTCCATCTTCCGATTTCATTTTCATTTTCAGTGATTTCTCTATTCATCTCTCCAATGGCATCTTTTTACAATACAATAAGAACAGACTGTTGAATTTTTCTTCAAACACCTGTCATAATACAATTCTAGGTGGAAGTGGAATTGCATCCTACATTTGCAAATCCTTTTCGAGTGCTCAAAGAGCCACCGTTCGAACTAGAAGAAACCGGTTATGCATCGTTCACGCCAAAGCTAATTATTCATTTCAACACTCCCCATGCTAAGCCGTATCCTGTCCAATATGACATGAATCTCAAGCTTGGTACGAATTTGTGGCTATCTACAGTCTTGCAGGTTTCGAAGGTGAACAGTGTACGATTTAGAGAAGCATGCATTCCATCAACAAGAAATGACGTTTGCCATGTCGGATGTGACGCCATCGTTTCTTGAGCTGGTCAGACGCTTCTGTGGATCCACGGATGGGAAGCGGAAGAAGCGGGACGCCGACGGATCGGCTAATCGCACGAAAAAGCCCAAACCAGACGAGGGAAAGTAAGGATTTTTACTTCGGTTTTTTTGTTCTTTGCGATTTGTGAGTCACGATTTGAGCCTGGCTTTTTAAAGTAAAGACGCGATTGCTGGGGGTGGGTGGTTGCCCCCAGTTTCATTGGTAGAAGGGCTGACAGGGGTGGGGTGTGACCAAAGGCTCTCTGGCAACCCTTCCAACAGTGGCGCTGGCAACAATGGTGGCCCCATCAATTATGCCTTTGCCTTCGAATCGCAAAGTTCTCTGCTCTTCTCAAGTTAGTGTTTTAAGATCCTTGTAACCTGCCGCATTCCAAATTCCACTCATGATACATGGTTCATGCACATCGGAATCCTCTTCTGTTGGAAACCTTTGTCGTGCAGCCAGGGCGCGTCATGCGTTGAGGATGACCAGCGAGGAGGTTGTATTCGCTAAAAGGGTAGGGATCCACCTTGCCTTCGAGAAAAATTTCTTTCGTGGCAAGAAAACTTTTATGTGGACTAATCAGTCCACAATCACCGCCGTTTCGCTCTGTTTTTGCCCTTCTCCCCATCTACTTGCTGACGGTAACCGAAGAAAATTAGGAAAAGTTGGTAAGATGGTACGTGGAAAAGGGGATGAAAAACCTGCTGGTACGAGAGGAGGGAATTTTTAAGGAGGTCTATTGCAACATTTTCCCCATTGGCAGGACGTGCCCTGTGTGCTGCTCTTTTTTTGCGTATTTCGATGCTCTAGCAGTTGTTGTCCTCTTCCTGTCCTCGCGCTGAAGGACCGTGATGGGAAGCGGAAGCGCTCACGTAGACCGTTTTGTAGTATTAGTGGGCATTTCTGCAATTTGGCTTCTAATCGATCTGTTTCCAGGAATCACAATGACTATGGTGTAAAAGAAGGGAAGGAAAGTGAAAAGAAGAAGGACGCTGGACGAGATAATGAAAAGAATAAAAAGAAAACGAAGCGCTCATCTAAAGACTTGACGGTAACTCCTATGTTGTTCTTCAAGCGGGTGCTTTCCGGTTTTTTTTTCAAGCATTCTGACGAATAATCTGTCGGGCTTTTCTCTGAGCTAAACAGAAGTTCTTCTTTAGGAAGGAACAGATCGTGAAATGGTCCCTATTCGTGATGTATCACCAGAATCAATGCCAGTGGATACCTCAGCAGTTCGACAAACAATCACACCCCAACGTCCAATCAAGGTGGCACCAAATAAGGCTGAGGATCGCGGTCAGGACAGCTCTAATGATTCGGTAAAGTTCCTCTTCTTTCTAAAAAGCTAATAATTAGCTTCATCGGTTATGACTTGAAATGGAAATTTTTAGTCTTCTGTGTTTGATTCTTCTCCATCGTCATCATCTTCTATTGGAGCTGCTAGTCCTCCATCTCGAAGAGCACTGCCACTTCCTGAACTGCATCGTCGCTTGACGTCTCTTACAGATGATAATTTGATATTCAGGTAAATTTTCTCGGTTCTTTTGTTTTAAAGTTTGTTTCGTTTATTTTCCTTTTTTTGACAAGTGATTCTGTGGAGCGTATTCTCCTTACTTATTATCAATGCTCTTATATCGTGAATAGAGGTTGTGCTGCTTGTGTGGGTGGAGCTGTCTGATGATTGTGCTGCTCGATGGGTGGAGGTGTCTGGTACCGCCCCTCTTTATAGAGTGCTTGGGAGGGGAAAGGAGAAATGATTGAAAGGTAAGGAAAGAGGGACAGGACGTTCGCAAAGGTGGATAAGATCTTAGGCGAAGGTGTATTATGTTTAGTAGCAAAGTGAAAGACATAAAGTTCATATGGGGGAAAAAAGGCCGAAAAGTCCCAAATCAGTGTCTTTTGATCTTCTTGTAATAAACTTTTGGAATCACTCACTGTTAGTGAGCATTTAGAAACCACGATGCTTAGTACAGTGCGTAAATGTGTATTATGTATAAGCTTGGACTTGTTACCCTTCGTTGGGTATGCGCATCCGCGTATAGGACGAACTCCCAACCACCAACGCGGCAAGTGTTTTGCGCCGAGCAATACACTTTTTGGCGGCTCCTGCTATGGCTGGACACTTTTGCGCACGTTGTCATGTGCATCTAAAGGACCTTGATAACAAATCTGCCTTTTACTCAACCAAATAGGGTACATTATAACAACCTTACCCTATTCTCCCACGTGTCGTTTTGAAAGTCCACGTTGCGACGCGACGACAGAAGCTGGTCATAATGTCCGCGGAGCGCAGTAACCTATCCTGTCTGCGATTTGCTATTTTTATACTTGGCGCTTGCCATCGCTTTCACTCAGCTGTCACGAGGTGGAACTCACACAATCTACTCTCGCATCTGACTTACTGAGTAGACAGGGCGTGCTTGGGTAGCAAAAGCTGGTTCAGTTACCCAAACTATTAGGTTGTCCGGAAAGGAATGCGCGTTCGAGCTTAAAAAATTTTTTATTATAAAAACGAAATTAAACAAGATAAATTCAAAAGACAATCTCCATTAGTATCAATGACTTGTTGTCAACATTTATGCAAAAAATGGATTCCTCTTCTGAAGAACTCGACCGGCTGCGACTCAAAGAAGTTGGACACCCAGAGTTGGACCTTTTTCGCGGTTTGTGAATTTCTCTCGGCCAGGGAGTTCTGCATCGACCGGAACAGATGGTAATCGATGGTGCCAGGTCTGATCTGTGTGGCGAATGAGGCAGGACTTTCCAGCCCAATTCCTCAATTTTTTCTAGAGTGATTTTCGCCACATGTGGATGAGCGTTGTCGTGGATAAATTTTGTCGACGTCGTTTCGACACTTTGAAGACGCAGTGCTGGATCCATGCGGTTCAATTGGTGTTTGCAGATGTCCGCCGTAACCGTCTGACCCGATTCCGGAACTTCAAAGTACATCAAACCTTTGCTATTCCACCAAACACGGAGCATCACCTTTTTGCCGCGTATATCAGGTTTCGGAGTCCGTTTTGGAGGGTCACTGGAGTCTAACCACTGTCCTTTTCTCGTTGCGTTATCGAAGCAGACCCTTTTCTCATTTGATGTAATAATAGAGTCGAAAAAACCGCTGTTCTTGGAGCGACGAAGAAGAATTCCGGCCATTGCCACTCGTGTTGCCTTGTTTGCGTCGCTCAGCTGGTGCGGCACCCGCTCTTCCCAACTTTTTTTCCCCAAAAAAGCAAAGTAGACATGGACAAAAATATATCAAAAGAAGCACAATAAAAATCTCTTTCTAATAGACAAAACTGTCTCCAAAAATCTTCTATAGTAGGAGAGAAAAAAATGGACAAGTTCAAAAAATTCAACGCGCATTCCTTTCCGGACAACCTAATATTAGCCTGTGCTATACGTCTTTTGCACAATCTGGGTGAAGTATGTTTTATCACTGACCGGAACTTTTCGTGCGCGAGGGGGGAAGGAGCTCCGGGGTGGGCCAGAGAACAGGAGCGACGATATCTCCGCCTGGGAGCGCGGAATGCACGCAACATTGTCCAGCACCCACTGTCCAGCCGCCACACGGGCGGTTATCGGATGGTGTTGTGTGCAGTTGGTACTACTACGCACTCACTTCCATGCTCGGTTGGTTTACTGTACCTGTTTCCTGCACTTATAATTTAGTCTACTGTGCCACGCAGTGTCTGGTTATCTGTGCTCTCTCTCTCACGGAGACAATTTCCCCAAATAGTTCCGAGAAGGTCCCCGGCATAATTCATGCGAGAGATCGTTTTTGAATTCTAAAGTGTCTTATATAATCTCCTGAATTTTTGAAAAGACTTGGCACGGCAGTGACAACGTCAGGAGATTTACGTAACATTACGACATTATTTTTTGTTCCAATTCCAGTATAAGCAGTCGATATTGATTGATTAATTTCTGTAACACTCCTTTATGTAAATCTGATTGTTTATTGTTTATTGTATTTCCAGAGTAGCCGAAATACTGCTCACACACCCCACATCGACAACGATGTTGCTGCCTTCAAAGCCGAGTATCTCATTCGATCTCACATCAGCAGATGCTGCTCTTGTTGCCAAACTAAGTCATGTACTTATGAAGACCGAGTGATACTCCTGTGCTCCAAAGAGATCGCGCCACGTTCACGTGAGCATCACTTCATTTGTTACTTGATTCATTGTTCTATAGCTTAGACAGTATAATTTCGAGTTGAAAGAGGCCATCCTGTTGTGAACATTTTTTACTACGTAATAATCAAAAATTAATAGTATCATTAGGTTGCTTATCATATTGTTTTTGTTTGTTCTGTGATTTCTTTCTTATATGCGTTTCTTCGTTTGTATCCCTGAAATGCTTGCCCCGGTCCAAGTTTGTGAATTCGTGCATTCAGGTATGTAAAATGATCATCCCAGTTATCTCTCTATGTGACTTCCAAAAAAACTGGTTCTATTTTCTGCTATGTAAATACTATTTATCATGATTATACCTAAGTCTTGGCGCTTACGGCTCGATGATGCTCCCATAGATTACTTAAAAAGAAATATGTGTATTGTTGGCTTTGTTATTGGTTACGTATTTGGGTATTTATAGCCATTGATTTCGCCAAAACATCATCACCGTTCCTCCCCCACCCCCATATGCGTATGTGTTTCTCATTCCACCAAATCATATTCGTTCGATACTCATGCCTTTTGTGTAGCGCTGGACAACTTGTTTCCGGTAAGAGTTCATTTATAACCCCTATGCTTTGCGTAGGTATTATACCTTTACATGTGATGTCGCTCAAATGGAGATTCTCCTTATTTTCGCCACCAGAGAAATAAATTCTCAACGTTTTGTGTTGTCTATTGGGCAGTCAGCTTCGGCTTCCGTATTTCGATTCCGAGAGTTTCTCGAACCACGAAGCCTCGATCAAGAGTTTTTTGCAGATCAACTTCACGGACCCCTTTGCTACGTATCGGTTAAATCTTACTCGATTTCCAGGATAGATCGAATTTGTCACATCTTCCTATGGTAAACTGTTTTATAAATCAAAAGGTTAGTCAAGTTCAGCCAGGGGGGTGTTTTCTAACTGACAGAATTTACTAACTCGTAGAGGTGCCCACAGAAAGCATGGGAATAAGAATGTTGCAAGACTCCCACCCATGAACAAAAAACATTGTCCTACCCTGGACTTTAACCAAGACTTCTCCCGTACGCTTGAACGGTTCTATGAAAGCACTGTTTGGCGCTGTAGTCAGATAAGTGGTAATCGTGGTCACATTGGTGACCACGATGATCAACCCGAAGAGGGCTGTTTGGCATCGGGCGGAGCGTGCTGCACTTTTGCTTGCTCCTATTGCAAGTCGTTTTTGCCGCAGACGCTGGGGTGTGTTAGTGTGCTAGGCTTGCTGCCAGCCCGTTCTACAGTCGTCATCCGGTGACTTGATTAGGGCGGCAAGGGACGCGACGCGGCTGCGGTGTGTTGCGAGCGCGGCGATCAGCTGTTTCCAGCCTATTTTAGCCATTTTCTAGTTTTACGCTTGCTTTTTTGTCTGCTTTTCTCACGATTAGCTGTTTCTTGTCTTCACAGGGTAAATTATCATTGGGGCTCTTCTGGTTTTTGCGTACACTTAAACAGTTGAGCAGACAATTGAACAAATACCTGAAAAAACTGCAAAAACACTCTCCTTTCAAGAACAAAAAAAGCTCCACTTTCTAACATACTTTATAGAGACAATGAAACAACTACCCTTAGAAAAAAGGAATAAGCGTGAGAAAAGCAGCCAAAACAGCGTAAACTAGGGAAATGGCTAAAATAGGCTGGAAACAGCTGATCGCCGCGCTCGCAACACACCGCAGCCGCGTCGCGTCCCTTGCCGCCCTAATCAAGTCACCGGATGACGACTGTACACCAAATGTTGAAGCGTGCCAGCGATAATTTTTGAAAAGCTGGCTCCCCCAATCTTAGCTGCTTTCGCTTGACAGCCCAGGCGTCTGCAGCGAAAACGGCTGTGGTTCTAACATGTCTCACTTTGGAGGGACCCGTAGAATCTTGTGAACTTGCGAACTTTGTAAGTGCACCTTTTTAGTTACACGTTTCAACAAGTCGATTCAAGAGTCTTCACGAGGTAAGGTGTACAAATCCTTGATAAGAACGCACTGTAAGCAGTCTCCGCCCTCGTGATTGCCCCCCCCCCTTTATTTCATTTTGCCATCGCTATTCAGCTTGATCAGCCTTCTTTCAAAGGCATGGCACGAGAATTCGGTCCTGCTAACAGGGTGCAATATAGCGGGAAAATGGCAAAAAAACGAAGTGAAATGATCAAAACTGCGAAGAAAAGCCGTCGTTCTTATTGACTCAAAAGCGATCTCGGACGAGTTTCCAGTGGGCATCTTACCGCTACGGTAGATACGGCTGCATGTATGTACTCATATATCCATGCAGCACCGCGGCCGCTTCATGTCAATCCCTTCGCTTCATATTTTACTTCGCAAATGAAGCAATACGAGCATCAGGTACGGTCGTCCATTTGTGGGTGGGCGGGCGCGGTGAGGCGTCCGGTCGGTTTGTTGCAGCTGATAGAGCCTTGTATGGTACCTTCTTCTGGAAAAGGACGGAGCGCCTGCCAGGGGCGAGCCATTCCGTCCTGCCGGTGTATAAATCCTA
>MU948327.1:0-13273 GCA_036418165.1 Cooperia oncophora
ACCCGCCAAAGTATGCAAGTTGAGAACACCGAGGTCAATAACTTCTGTGAAAGCGGAACAGTCTTAATGACAGTCCTGTTCGCTGCGTATTCGTCAGTGGGGATGATGGGGAGGGGGGGGGTATCAACGTCCTGACTGCACCATATCGAATGTAACAGTCGTTTTCCCATTTTTTGTCCCTCAGCCGCTTAAACAACAAACATAGGACCAGGTGGCGCCACGCTAAAGCAGCCGCATTGACACGCCCCTTCATCCGCAGCGAACAAGACTGTAATGACGGAGACAAGAAAAGCACACTAGATAAAGCAAAAGATACAAAAAGCAAAGACAATTCTTAGTACTGGCTAGCTTGAAGTTTTGATGGATTTTATGCAAAAACACTGCTTTTCAGAGCCTCGTACAACTTGATGTCAGATCAAAAAAGGTCAGTCAAGGATACTGAAATGCTTTTAAAGACATACACTTTTAACAATCATATCAATAGTCTCATCCATGGAATCCCGTGTCGAAACTCCAGAATAAGGCGGCATGGAAACTGCTAGTTGTGTCGTCATCTCGTTCTCGTCGTATGAGTAAAAGTACCTAGAACAAGCAAAACGTGAAGACTAGGCTGTGACGCAGTAGAAGTAACACGATTAGATGCGGTTCGAATGGGCAAAACTAGTAAAACTGAATACAAACAAGTTACTTGCGCACTTCCCAGATCGAGGATTACATGGGCGATTTTTTCAAGGTACACGCTTGTGTGCAGCTTCCAAGGTCACCCAGACTTTCAAAGCACAAGCTGTAAAGGCACGCCCCTTCATAAACTAGGGCTATTACCTCTCAAATGTGTCAGATGATTCTGTACGTGGTTGTAGAGGCTGTACTACATTCGAAAAGAAAGTTTGCAAGAAATCCGGTGGAGGCTGAAGAGTTAGACCCATGAGCATCTCCTGAGTCCATGCCAACCCTCGAGGGCACTAGCTACTAGGTAGTAGCCCCTCTACATGCACACTCCTTTTCCAAGTGAGGTGAGAGTGAGGTTATAAGGGAAAAGAGCTGATATCGTTATGATAACAACAAGTGAGAATTCGTACATACACGCCTTCTATTCAGTGATGCACGTACAAGTTGGGATCAGCGGGGGTCCTCTTTGTGGCATTTCGGATGGTGTTTTCTGCTTCTTTCCTCATTATTTAGTTACTTAGAGCCTTGTCTTCCGCGTTTCAGCTCCATTATTTACCATCTCAGATGGCGGGATTTGCCTTCAAAGGCGTCCAAGTCCACGTTCAACGGTAAGTATCTCCTGAGGTACAAGGATTAGGAGGTTTAGGACGCACCCACTTACTGCCATAATTTGCTACTCGAAGGAGCGTGGTAAGGATGCTAAGACTTGTCGCCCATCAAGCCTCGTCGAGCTGGGAACTCGAGAGTGACGCTCACGCCGCGCAATCGCTGCATGGCACCATGTTTGGCTTTCGCACGTTCACGGTTTGTACGACTGCCAGTATGTCTTCGTTTGTAGCTTTCCATATGCTCGTGCAGAGCTCATAAAAAGCAACGAAGAAGAGGGACCAGTGTAGGACGTTTCTGACAAAATTTCTCATTTTCTTTTGAACTAGTAGTTCAGTTAGCACCTTAGAAGATGTATTCAAACCTCATTACACCTATTCTTCTACCATGTACTTCAAGACTAGTATGTGGAAGGGCAAGGTTGCAAAAACTAACCTTTCCAGTATTTCGTGGGCTGCTACATGTATGTTCATCGAGTGACTATCACAGAGAAATTCTAGTTTATCTTTGGCTCCTAGTTCCTCCATTCGAGTAGCGACAGGGTTCAAGAAGTCTGAAACCAAAAAAAATTATACTTACAATTGGTGTGCTTGCCGACCTGTCTCTTTGTCCTTTTCAAATTATCTCTCTATTCAGTGAGGGATAAGAAAGCGGTACGGTAAGCTAGTACGTTTCTTAGTCCCATGAGAAGTGAATCAAAGGAAAATGAGAGTTCTGACTCACAGGGCATACTCAGGAAATCAAGTAACTTTTACATCAGGGCACGTCTCTGTTAGAAATAAAAAAATGGGGAGGAATAGGGATGTCTACCTGCTAATCCCATGGCGAGCTCTTCTCCATAAGCGAGCAGTGACGATAGTGCTTCCATAACGTCAGCCACAAGAGAGTGCTCCAAAACTGTCAGAAAATCACACAGTGGGGCTAGTAAATCAGCTCCGAGGAGAGCCGCCAGATGACAAGATCGATTGGACGTTGCCGCATGATACATTATGTAGAATGCCTTAAAATCTATCAGAAACTTTGGAACAACACTCCACTGAACATCCGACATAGAATAATTCTTTGCGAGTAAGTATTAAGCCCTTTTTCGCAAGATGTCTACTTTTCATGTCTGTCAAACTAGCAGAAGCATAAATAAATCACAAAATTGAAATAAAGGGGAAAGGCGATTTAGTGTATTTGAGATTTAGTCTTTCTTGAGATTAAAGATCTTCTTCTCATGCAAGTGGCAGATTCCAATCCGCCAGGAACTATCTCTACTAGCGTCTGGCATTGTTCACGGTGCGAGACCTTGGAGAGTTCTCGAAAAGGAGTCGCAATCCAACGACCGCAAGAGCTGGAAATGATGGAGAATGGTTGACCAAGGGAACAGTCGAAAGGGAAAGATACGTGCAGGTGTGGTTGGCTCCACCCTACCAGCTCCTTCTAAGGAATTGGTGTTCGGCGAAGCTCGCATTTTGTTAATCTCCCTTGTGTGACATTCCGATTCTCCCTATCAATCGGTGTAGAATCCTTTCGCCCATTCCCCTGTGCCGCGTAAACAGTGTCTAAGGTCTTTAAAAAAGTAAGTTTCCGCGATTCTCCTTCGTGGGGAAAGAGAATAAAAGAAAAATGAATCAAGTGAAGCGTTTTCTCACCTCTTTACGTGTCTCGTAATCTGCCATTTCCAATAAACTTGATATTTCTTTGAGCACACCAGCATCCAAGACCGCTTGCAGCATGTCTCCACCTTCTGCGGCAATGTTGCTCACCAGAAAGCAAGCTTCTCGCATTGTTGCACTGCGTGACATAAGCGGAAGAATATTGGTCAGAAGGCCCTCATTTACCATATCTAAAAAAGAATGCTGTGACGGAAGCTCATAGAGAGCTGGCTCGTGATGAAGGTTATGAAGGGTTGACTTCCCCTGGTACGCTATGAAAATGTGTCATGGACTTTTAACTAGCGGTCATAACAAGTACCTCATGTTGAATGACAAGGCTTAAAGCTGTCCTAGTTAATGATGAATTCATACTGACAATTATAGGAGGCTACCTGCGCATGCCCATTATTAACAGACTACTCTTCCAAAGCCAGACAATCAATTCACAGCGAAAGCATAAGGGAACGTCTTCATGTATTTCGCTGATTCCTGAACCACAGGTTGATGACCGAACTGCCGAAAATAGTGTAGGGAACGTCTGAGTTGGGAAAGAGGGGCCGCTTTCTAGTCTGGGGAGCGATCACTTCAACTGGCCGCATAACTGAAGTTTAGCACCAGTATTCATTAACATTCTGATTTCCCAATATTATAGAAAAAATGAGTCTCCAGCTCCGCGCTAACAAGTCTATCGGTAGAAAACTAAAAATAATAAAGGAATCGAGGAAATAACTATGCTGGTGCGAACCGTGAGTGAAAGCAGATGTCTCTTGAATGATGTTTGCGATTGAACGAAGTACTCCAAGAATTACATACGATGAGCAAGACGATGTCATCTGTGCTAGTTTTCTCATGATACCGGCATCTGCCATTGGCTAAAGTGCAAAAGTCAACATAAATAAAGGATGACCACTGTGAGCGATTCATCTAACCCCGAAAAAATCTATGCTTTCCGACATGAGCATGCAAGCTCGAACGGCATCTGATTGTATTGTACCATCTTCAGAAGATAGCTGACGACATACAAGAGGTAAAAGTGGAAGTAACTGAAAAACCAATGAGACATTAAGGTTCTCTTAAGATTTTTCGCTGCGATCATGTAAAGCACTCGGCCTCACGGCAACATAAGCTAACATCGCTCATCAAACTAGAACTGTAAGTGTTGTTGGGCTACGGCACAAAAGCTATTGAGCTGAAAAGGTAAGAGCTTCCGTGGCGTACGGACAGCGCACTCCGGTGCGCCACAACCGGGCAGGTGCGCTATCCACTATGCCACCGAGGCCGCTCTTACCCATCGAACAAACAATGTGAATTCCCCCTATTTAATCTCAAGAAGTCAGCATCCCAAATACAAACTTGCACGGATCGGTCCGCAATCCCTAATTATTATTTATTCCCCTAACATACAAAAGTTCTCGCAAATAATCAATTAGGGATGATTATTCCCCTGAATAATCATTTAGGGGAATAATCATCCCTAACTGATTATTTGCGAGAACTTTTGTATGTGAGAGCGCGAAGCAGCGCGACATATGTTGATGTCCTTTGGCCAAGATAGTGATCCCTTCTTCCACGGGACACTGCTGTTCGCTCCATTTGGTAGTGTTCACGGTACGTGATTCAGTTAAGCGGCTTGAGCGACTTCTATGATTAGCATGCAGCGCGAGAAACCCATTCGGAAATCGACCTTGATCATGGGCGAGCTACAGCGCTATCAAAATTTAATTAACACGAGTTGTCTAACGAGACCCAGTATCCTCAGGCTGAATTCATAGCCTGTTCAATGATTAGAAAAGAGAAAATATCACGCACCTCGATGATATCAGGCGTGAACTCTTGGATGTCTGTGAAGAGAACCGCAATAAGAAACATTATATGTCGGAGAATTACAAGTTTCTTGTTCCTAAAAATTAAATACAGGCGCTAACGTGGTTGGAGAGGGCCGTGCGTTGACACTGTGCCACGGCGACTCTGGTCGCTCGCGCTTTTCGAGGCCTGAACCTGGAGAAAGGATGAGATTTTAGCGAGAGGAAGAGCGCACACAACAAGTGTCGTTGTGTCGCCACGAAGCGTATTCCCCCCCCCCCCAAGCTATGCCAGCACTTACAGACCTGGCAACAAACTTATGCTCAGCCACTCCGGTTGCAAACCTTCAGCTTTGATCACAACTGTATGTAAGTAACTTACTTGGAGGCTATATGGAGAATGTCCTGCACCACACCACCAGCAATGACGAAATTCCTGCTCGCAACGGATACTTCGGCTAGAGTGGCAATCGACCATAAAAGCTGCGAAAGTACGGAGTTCTCCATATGCAAAGGAATACTGAAAGAACGGGCTACTCTAATTGACCCCTCTATTTGAAATTCATTCAAGCTGCTCCAAGTGCCCAAACGCCTTGGTCTAATTCTAAGGGTAGAACAAAAATCTCACCCGTTGGAGGAAGATGTGGTCCGTCTTATGAGGTCGCAAAAAGTGGGAAGGACTTTCCCACGGGCATCGTCGATGAATGGCAGTTTTTCGTGGCGGCGGAACATATTTACAAGTATCCATGAGACATCGTCCACCAGCTCCTCATCTCCACGTATGAGCAGACGTGTAAGTTGAGAAATCAACGATATGTCACCCAAACTCGACATGCAATTAACGTCCTCTGAAAATTTCACGAACGTAAAGAAAAGATCATAAGCGCTTTCGAAGCCTCAAGATGTATAAATACCGGAGCTCTCAGAAATCTTTGAACGGAGGAACTTCAAGCCAACGGATTCGTTCTGGAAGTTTCCGCTTTTTATCATGTCGAGCACTGATTTCGGAATAATACAACAGTCATCAGCAAGCGTAAACTAAAAAACAACTTAAACTAGCGAAATCCATCGAAGAAACAAAGCAAATAAGTTGCTGTAAAATTGCGGACCAGACGCTCAGCTTAAGCAGTCTCGTACCTGGAACATACCTGCCCGCTAATCAGTCAAAGAGGGCAATGATACACGCTTGAATAGAGATTTTGAACCACACTACAATCAGATCTTATCAGCACTCAACACTTTCTGCCACCCATCAATAGCGTTCCTGCTCCATATCCTATACCATATCCTGGAACCAACGTCGCACCGTTGCTGGGACCGGCGCTATGAGTTGGTGACCCTCCCTTTCTAGCGCTCCTTATCAGATCTTATCAACTGTTATCACTTCCTTCTTTGTTCCCGTCGCACCTCCTAGATACCATTCAGAAACCACGTTCAAACTGCTCTGCAAGCGTTCAATGACGCTCTCCTTCTAAGGCCCCTTATCCTTATCAATGCTGTTACATCATGTTATCCATCGTAATGTTCCCGTCCTACCCATTATATCACTTACCAACTCAAAGTCCTCAATTGACTACGAGGAAGGTATGAATTTCTGTTCAAACACACGCCAACAGACAAATCTAACGGATTATACACAGCAGGATATTAATCAACTCCGCCCACGTTGGGACCAATCTTCTCATCTAATCCTCATCCAGTTCTCCGTGGTCTGAGCCCTCCCATTTTAAGAGGTGTGAGAGTTTACTGGCTAACGAGTTCCCAGAATTTACCTCCACTTCGTCGCTATCCAGCCTTCTCTTGCTGTTCAAGAAGTCATCCTGTTTTTTCTTTCTTATTTGCACCTCGAAAATACGACGTCGTTTCCTCAGTTCTTCATTGGACAGACCTATAAATTACAAAAGGTAGTGTATGCCGAAAGTTGTTGATTATTCTGGAAGGACTACAAGTATTCTTATTCGGTTTAGGGACCTAATCAAATAAGTCTGGATACAAAACAACTTCGGAGTGCGTTTATACTTACGCGTCAGGGTCCTTGAGCGTACGGCAGCGTTTTGAGCAATTAGGGAAGCAGTAATATCGATCTGGCATTTTGAGCGCATGACTGCGTTCTAGGCGTTTCACGAGTAGTTTCTTTGGCGGAGCCTCTCAAAACGCTGGCGTTTGCTCAAAACGCTAGATCGGTATCTACACTTTCCTAGCCGCTAGAGACTCTGCCGTACGCTCAAAACGCGGACGCAAAGTATGTACGCTTCCTAAGTGTCCCGGGTTGATGTAGCTGAGCTAAGTGGTCCAAGGGATTACCTTAAAAGTGATCCATTACGTCACATGACAAACTAATGACGTGCATTAGACGTCATCGACAAGAAACAATGCAGATTACTTCGTCATTGGGGTGTCAGGATGACACCTGTGCTACACCTGCATCTCTAGAATCTCATATGAGGCTGCGGTGCTAACGTATTTGGGGGGGGACCACGCGGCTCGCGGCGAGTGATGACTCATCGACTCTTCTGCTTCCTCCTCGGCAAAATAGAAGTAATTTTATATTTAGGACGAGGATATAACACCATCTTAGCTATATTCAATTGTTAAAATAGTCAACGCTGAAAAGTGTGAGGAAAAAATTGTAGGCTGGAAGGTTCTACTGCAAAAGATTGCTGCCTGCTTGTTGTTTACTGTTATTGTTGACTACGACAAATCAAACACTTGTTTTCAGCTTCTGTGGGGTTTCTTAGCAAATTCCCGGTGTATCTTGTTTGTTTTATTTCCATTTGGCCGCTGAATGGCGCTTCAAGTATGCCTATTAGTGAAGAGCCGATGAGTCATCACTCGCCGCGAGCCGCGTGGTCCCCCCCAAATACGTTAGCACCCACCTCGTAGAATCTCATATGAGAGAGTTCCAAATAGAAGGACCTCAGAAGCTTTTTTCAGTGTTTTTAAGCTTTTTGAGATAAACTTTTTGAGTACCACGTTCCTATTAAACTTCGGATTATCATACAGCCCGACGACAACTTTTAATAAAAAAATGTACCTCTCATTTTATACAAACATTCAAAATGGTTAGTCTCCGGATTTGAGACTCCGGCGTCATCGGTATTGCACATATAAGGTCCGGGATTCCCTAAAACATGAGGTTTAGCCACATCTGGCATCAAAAGCATACAAACAGTTACCCTTTCAAACAGTTACGTTAAGTTGTCGGATAAATAAGAAGAAGAGAGAAATTCAAACCTTCGGGATCCATCGATGACCAGTTCCACCCGAATGGCACGGAATGGCACCCCAAGGCGAATACTCGGCGCGCCCCAATCAACACGCGCGAAATCTCAACTTTCAATTTACTTTACATTTACCAATTCCATCAAATTTAGTTTTTCATAGTTATACGTGATCTATCCCAAGGAGAGAGGGTTTTCCAATTTTGCTAAGTGCATCACTGCCTTTTATAAAGCTAATTTTCGAGAAGAGAAAATATCCGTGCGGTAATCCTTGCGAGTTAAGAAAAAATGTTTTATAAGAAACGGAAGCAACAGTTTTCTGACTGAAAGTTCCTCTTAAAATGAATAGCTACCACGATGTTTCAAAAAAAGCTTTCTAGTGTTGCAGGGTTTGCATGGACCTTGTACAGGCAGCAAATCCAATAAGAAACCGCAAGCGACGGCAAAGACACTTCGAATTTTATCGCTCAATCGGTTTTGCCCGTATTTCAGTGAATGGAACTGAACATGAAAATGACGTGAGTTTCCTTGTATTATTTTCACGTCTTTCAAAACTTCATTGACTGAAGGTGACGTGTTAGAAGTGCAGCTGTAGCACGGGTTTATTACCCGATAGATAGCGATTACTCGCTCAACGCTCGACATCTATACTTTGCCGTCGGCCAAAACACTGGCGTACGCCCAAAACGTTGTCGCAGAGTATGGACGCAGCCTGAGGGACAAGAGATGACATGTCATCTTACGCGTTACCATTGAGCAAGGCTTTGTTTCGCCGCTGTGGATGACGTCTCAAGACACGTCATTAACGCGTTATGTGACGTCAGTGACACGTCATCTTAACGGGTAGCTTATTAAACCACGTAGCTGTACTGCTAGGCTGAAGTAAATAATAAGGCCGCGTTCAGACTTTGCGACACTGGGGAATCAGAGGAATACCTGTGGATATCACGCGAACAATACATCGCCTCCATTAAGCCTGAGGCTCAATTCGGCGTGGTAGGAGGATAGGAGACTCAAGTGATTCCCACATAATCTTAGCGCGCCTCCTATTCAACTAATCACCTATTCTTTAGTGCCGTAATGTCTGAACGAGATCTCATAGACCCTGTTCTGCTTCTGCTTTGATTGACACGCTCAATGTTTCGTTCCCTGCATCTTCACCCATTCGAGCTTTCGTGCCTTCTTTGGTTGTTTCATACCTTACGTACATATGACGAGAGCTTGGAAATGGTGGTCATTCGGCCGCGCTTTTGTGTCTCTTCCCCTGGCCATTTAGGCGAGGAGTGAAGGGCTTGAATCGGCCACTGTCGTTAGAAAACGCACCCGCGGATGGGCTCATTCTACGTTCCTGGAGCCACCCCGACGTTTCTTCACGTTATGCGCTATTCCACTATCGGGAGGATAGGCGAAATTTAATTCATCACCATTGGCCTCGGAATAGGAGAAAACAATGTGCTGCTCAGCTATGATGATAGGCATCGTTGTTCTTGAGGATTTAAAAAATACCTGAAACAAGGGCTGCTTTGCTTGAACTCATTGTTGGCTACTGACAATGAGTGGAAACAGGAGGATTCAATTTGTGTGAATGTTCTTCTTTCAACGAATCGTGTTCTCTGCTCGGAACTGATGCCTTCCGCACTATCTGGTTCAACAACTCATAGCAAATTCTCTCCCTGGGCGACTCATTGAACTTCTCACCCCTTCTTTTTCTCCAGAAAGATGTTCATTTCATGATGTTGGAATGAGAGGCATGAAGAATTCACCAATAGGCTCACCTTCCTCTCCGTCTCCTCGTTGCTCTCTCTCATCATTCTTCGAACGGTTTGTGCACGGGGTACGCGTGGTAGATGAGAGAAATATGTCATTCAGTACTTCCCACGTCACCCCTCCCCCCTCACCAGCTCCAACTTGAAAGTTCAGAAGTCAAAATTCTGCCTGTGGTTTTCTCACGCACACTCGCCTCTTTTTCCGCAAAAATCTTTCTCGACTGGATCTTGACAGGCACTTGGCTCTTTTTCTACCTGAGACGGTTCTTCACTCTGAAAGCTGTTGAAATTTAGAAAATGTATCTGTATTAGACAGCAAATGAAATCATATGCATTTTTTACATCTTTTGTTTACATCTTTTGTTTGTATACTTGCTATTTATTTGTTTGCTTACAAGCCATTGAAACGATCGGGATTCTCGGTCATCTATTTGATTCCAGTATAATTGGGTTGTGTGCCGATTCTCTCCTCACTCCGATACGGTGCTCTTTCTTGGAGATGACGACGGCAACATAGGCATAGCCGACGTAGCACCGCTTGTAGGTTCTGACGCTGGTTCTCATGCAATCCTTATTCAATGTTAGTCTATTCGTCCATCAAATCTTTTGTTTGTCTTAAACAGGAGAAAATTTCAAATTTTTCCTGAAGGTTTCCCTGCACACGATGCTACTGTGATGGACGTGGTGGGAGTCCCGAATAATCCAAATCAATTGCTTTCAATCTCTGGAGATACAACCGTGCGGTGAGTATATAGAGCTCTTTCTCGTTAGGGGTGCAGTACGAGTTCCAGTACCGCCTTGGATCGACTTTTTCAATCCAAAACTTGGCATTCTCGAGATAACTCTGAATTCCTTTCCTTAAAGATTATGGGATTTGCAAAGGCAGGATTCCATGTTGTTCTTTGGGCACGAAATGTCTGTTCGAAGTGCTTGCTTCGCTCCACAGAGCAATCGTGAGTTAAAGAGAACATTGCGAATCTCATCCTTGTTGCCATCAATAGTGATTTGTTCCAGATGTATTTGCGACAGGAGGTAGGGACGGAGCAATTCGCTTGTGGGACGCGAGGACAAGCTCTCTTCAGCAGCAAGGGCAGCTCTTGAAAAAACCGGTCAATGTGTACAAGAATGCTCATTTCATCAAAGGTAACTTTTCTTGCAATTCTTTGTGAACTTAAATAGAGGTCCCGTTAAAACTCGGGTGAGCTCCTAGCTTCTTTGCAGCAGAACCTTAAAATCCAATTTCTTCTTTCTGGCATCCAAACCGTCGCGGAATCCGCTCTTCTAATTAGTTGAACTCCACCGCTTTCTTCTATTCCAGAAATCTTCTGCCGTGGTATTGACTTCAGTAGGGTCCTGACTGATTACTTGCATCCATTTCTTCTTAAAGGCACCTTGTGGTCGCTTGGCCAGGACTTATTACCTCTCTGATCTTACGGCCTCCTCAGTACCTTCCCCATGCCATCGCGCTTGCTAGCATTGGACCAGAGACCGCAAGCGCGACTACACTGACATTCTCGTTCTACCTCTAAAACACTTTTCCAGTCGAAGAATTTGCTTGCGATCCTTCAGAGATTACGTTTCTGCATAATTGCCTTAGCAATATCTCTAGCTAGAATAACTGAGGAGAGAAGAGGAGAGAAAAAGGGCGACTCTCGTTTTTTGTAGCTATTGACAACTAGGATAAGCTAAATAATGAGAGAGAAGAAGCAAATGGAGAAGAGGAGAGAAAAAGGGCAGACTCTCGTTTTTTGTAGCTATTGACAACTAGGTTTCCGTTTCAGATTTTCGTTCTCCATCGAAAAGGAGATCAATATCGCGACTGTCAAATCGTTTCGAGAAGGCAGAACCACCGAGTGTCACAAGCCTACTGTACGCCAACGATTACACCCTGATCTCGGCATCGTCCTGTGGGAAGAGGTCAGTGAAAACCTTAGGCTCTTGAACACAGGCCCGCGGTCGCCTTTCACAGGTTGTAGAGCTCGGAACAATTAGGTCATGTTGTAAGTACAACGCTGAAAAAGAAAAAAGCAAAAGAGCCCGTTGAAAATGCCCTGAAAAGACCTCATGTGCGGGATTGAAAATAAACGAGTTAATCAAACTTCGGGCGAATCTGTCAATTTAATCGCGACTTGCTGCTCATTCTCCAAGGCAGATTCGATGGGATTAGCCATTATCATACTAACGAATCTTGGTAATGAAAAAATGATGAGGTGAAACTTGTTGACTCCGCCTTCATGGGCGGAGTCAGCTTATCGTTGCTGAGCTGTCGTGCTTTTATCAAGCGCTTTGAGCTGCGATAAAGGATATCCGCTGAGGCCACAAGCTCCGCCATCTTGTGCTCTAAAGGATTTCTGCTTATTTGTTGATCGGACACTGTCTTTAAGGGCACCATATTCGTTCTGTTTCGATAGCAAGTAAGATAGAAAGGATAAATTATACATCCAGTATCTCTACAGAATTCCACCTAATAACAATGCCTCTGCCTGTCCTTTAGGCTAAACTACTTGTTCTCTCGAATTCTCCAGTCTTCTCTGCTCTCACACCTTCTCTTCCATGGTTGCTGAGGCTTTGACCAGCCAAGCGGAGTATTCAACCTTCATCGATAGTATTTGTCACAAAACTCCACGATTCAGAAGAGTCAATTACAACTTACAATGAGAAGTTTTACGCCCTATGCTTACAGTGGTGGTGATCGGTCCATAAGAAATTAGCTTTTACTCGGCTGGTGCTGTTACGCTTTTCATTTGTTGCCCTGTCATGCTTATTGCGAAGTTGCTCCAGATTCATGGTGCTGACTGAATCTAGTTTCAGCGGGCTCCGGTTATGGGATACGAGGAGGATTTCAACAAAGGATGAGGGCCATGTTTTATCCACACTAGAAGTTCCTACCAGCAAAGACGCAGGTAATCGAACACTATTCAAAGTGACTATCAAAGGTTAAGGCAATAGGAAAATGATTAAATAGTTTTGCTACCTCATATTTTTCGACCGAGCTACTACTTGTAGTCTCTTTCATCAGTTAGAAAGAGAGCTTCTGTACAGCTTTTTCCAGGCATACAAAAAAAATTGTGTCACAGATGGTTTGCCCCTTTGCACGGCGCCTTTTTTTCGGTGTTCTGACCAGCGTGGAAGAGGGAGGAGAAGAGGGGGATCGCAGTGATTTCAGCTATAGCCTTTCGAGCCCAAAGGACAAACTTCTCTAGATTCTCAATTGTCGCACATTCGCTTCGTGATAATGAAAAAACTTGATGAATTCGAGGACTGAGCGATTAAATTGGATTTGCACTGAATGGCGCTAAATCTGGAAACTGGTTTTTCTTTGCACGAGTTGTTTCGGTGTTGCTAATGCATAGATTGCAGGAATCACAAGTATTTGCCTCGACCGTTTCGGGAGTTCACTTTTTGCATCTGTCACGGATAACTGTGTATATGAATATGGTATCCTGACCAGTAATACTAGGCCATGTGAGTTTATTTGCGAGCATTTTTTGTGCCATTACTTGGAATATGTCTCGACTTCCTCCGCCTGGTTTCTCTTGACTGTGTTCGGTTCCTTGGCATGCATGAAA
>MU948330.1:0-11830 GCA_036418165.1 Cooperia oncophora
GGTTCTCCTGAAATTTGAATTATATGGATAAGCTACACGGGAAGGGACACATAATTGAAATTTCCGTAGAATTTTAAAAAAAGTCCGTTTCTCAATACACGCCCACGGAGGGATGCGCACGACATTTTTATAAGAATCCGAAAAAGTGTCTTACATTAGTCTTTGGCTAAGTACCATCCGTCAGCTCCTTGAAATGAGCTGATGCTAGCTCAGGAGGTTTTGGTGTTAGGCCAGGATAGTTCCGGGCGAATTTGTGGATTGGATTGTTTGAAAACCACTTCATTACCAGGCAGGTGTTTTAGAACGGATGTTTTGAGATGTCATCACGGTGACGTCTCCTTCTGGCTTCTTCCTGTTTTGGGTATTTTTGAAATAAATTTCAGTGTGATGCGCTCGCTGACTTTCAAATTCCTTAGTGTTATTTGTGTGCGCCTTCTGCATGAATTATCCCTCATTCGGCACAGAAATCACGTTTGAAAGAGCCGGCCGATAGAATGATTTGTGGTGGCCAGCTGATATTCAATGAAACGTTTCCGTCCGATTACTCTTATCAGCTAACGAGCTCTGAAAGAAAGAACACTCATTCTGGTGTTTGATCGAATGGACTCGCAAGTGATGCAACGGCCCCGTTCGTTTCAACGTGTAAACATAGCCCAGTTCCTTCGCGTAGATGGAGGGGCACGAAGTGCGTCATACCGTTCGGGTCGGCGATCATTCAGGCGTTCTCGTGGAATCTTGAGGGATCTAGGCGATAAAAGCTCTGCTCCAACGGTCACAAATTACATGGGTGAAGCTACCAGAGACATTTGTTTCTTAGAGCGTGAACGGGCTTTCAGAAACCAGTCTGCTGCTTGTGAACAGTCTTTGCCAGGTTCAGTTGCACCCGCTTCCCCATCTTATCTACCATTTCACTGACTTTCCCCAACTTCGTACCACTTTTGAGAAGAAATTCCTGTCACTCTCCCTAAGAAATTTCTTGTCATACCCCTCCCCCCTCCCAAAAAATTGCCATCGAGCGGGAGCCATGGGAGGGTAATGGCATTCATGAATGGGGAAAACCGTGAAAAGTCAACAACCTGACAACATCGCCTTACGGGTATACCCTCTTTCCAAAGCTACCAGCGTATACGATACCCCAATTCCTCCTAAGGGAGTCCCCCAACATTCTTTATAGTGCTCGTGAAACAGGAAAAAATAAACTATGAGGAAAACTTTTGGCTAGGTACGCGACCCCTTGTCTCCGGCAGACATCTCCAGCGACACGAACGGACTCGAGCTTCAGGACGCTCCTAGCGTACGACGCGGCCCTGCACATCATATAAATTAAGCTATTTTAACTCTGCTGTGCCTAGTGTAAACACGAAGTCGCCATCAGTATGGAGGTGGTGCAATTGCGGACCGTTCTCCTTCGTTGCTATTGTTCTCGATATGAAAGTACGCTGGAAACTTCTTGCCGAGGTACCGATTCCCTCGCTTCACCTCGACGGAGTGGCTCTCTTTCTCAATCGGCAAACAATTAGTTTATTGCGATTTTTTGGTGAAGGCCAGATAATATCGCTAGGTATGTGAAATGAATAAGCCTAGTTATTCAAACCCAGAAACGGTTTCAGCGCTGTTCCGGCTGAAGGAGGAGGGGCATTGGCGATTCCGCTAATTCTTTAGGCTATTATAGTTCCTGTGAAATTAACTCTGAACTTGGTAGGTACCTGTGAATTACTCAGCAAGTCTGTAACGACTATGCTATGGCATAGCTTAATCAGGAAACCTGGCCGCCGCTTCTTCACTGAAGGCATCCTCAATGGGAACCGGCGAATAGCCCCCACCATGCTGAACCTGCACCGCCATTTCTTCCTCAACGAAAATGAGAGCCTCATTTAAGCCGATGAATGCGAGCCGTAATGGCATTGTTTATTCTCGTAGTACTTCAGTAAACCTCGTAAGCGTGTAGATATGCCCGAATAAGCAGAACGTAAATGAAAATATTGGCCTGAAATCAGCCTCCTTATCAAGCGTAGTCCCCCGTCGCCGCGTACTTGTCTGTTTTTCCAGCGTGTCGTTCCTGTTTATGCATGTGTGTGTGTTTGGCTCTTCACTCGATTCTCATTCCCACAGTGATTGTTTAGTTACCGGAAAATATCCTTGAGAAGACTTGAAAGAAGAGAGATATAGTAGGGAGGGAAGGGGAAATGACGGTGCTGATAAATCTGCTCCTGGTGCGTCATGCATTTGACGTAGTTGTTTTCATCCTTTAATTTTACCTTCATCCCTTATTCATTTGTTTTCATCTGCTGCTACTAATCTGATTAAAATTATTAGTAAAGGAAGAAAGTTCGCTCTACAGTATTCATTTATTTATTTACCAAGTTCCAGTACGCACCATCGATAGCGAATTCACCTAGGAAAAACCATAAATTAACCCAAAACCGCGTGATGGGAGCGGAACCGCAGAAAAAGACCTGACTGAGACCTAGGGAAATCACAGCTAAGACACAATGTTATGTGGGTATTGAGGTGGAAAATGCGAGCGGGCAGTATCTACAGGAGTTGTCCAGCATAGTATGGGGCATGTAAATGGTAATGTGAAGGTTGGGATAGCCGGAAGGTAATACACTGGGTAGGTGATGGCGCACTGGCCTTCGGGAATCCCATTTCTCTCAGGCCAACCTAGCGTTCACCCTACAAGCCCAAGTTACTTGCACCCTTGTCGGGGAATAAAGGCGACTAGAACCTTGGCTGGCTCTCGCACATCCTACCAGGGAAGAACGGTAGGCCGAAAAGGCAGCTTGAAGTGAGACGTTTACCGTCTGGTGGTTTGCGGTGATTTTACCGGGAGATGGGGGGGCATAGTATCTGAGTGGAAATTCCAAGCATAAGGCTGCTTGGAATGTGGCACAGTAGTTCAGTGATCATGCGATTTGTAATTCAGTTGTAATTTGATGCATTTTTTCTCCCATTCGAACCAGCGTATGGGAGTAACCACGAACCATCTGTGTTTTGAAGTGCTTTCGTTCCCAGTTCACTTGTTTTTCTTTGTTGCTACTTACCCCTGAAACTTGTGCGGGATGCCCCAACTCCCCCCCCCCACCCCAAAATTACTTTCGTGACTTCATTGCGTGAGGTTCGCAGCAAATGCTGAAGGCAGGTTCTTATTGAAGTACCATTGTGGGGTGTTTATCCCACTTCAAGTACCGACTTCGACCTAGCGTCCTCCCGGTTGTCACTTTGAAGGCAAATTGTAGACCAGCTCGGTGGATCCTAATCCTCGCCATGTTTGGGGGAATGGGTCCGCAGCTGCAGTAGCAAGTCACTTTCTCCGCTCATGCACAGCAGAGGGCTGGAGGTTAGTGGTTCTCCGTGTCAACTCAATACTCCGCCTCGCGCTGCCGTACGGACAGCCACACATCCAACCGTAGCCAAACGCGCCACTTGTCTGCGCTCTCTCACTTCTGATTGCTCTGTACTGCTGAGTGCAGTTGCTCGTAGACCTTAGTATTGATGGCTTCGTGCTGCACATGAGGGTGGCGCGCGTGCCACAGTATGGTGACGGCGCCCTTGACTGCCACCGCCTTACACCCACGTTCCCGTTGAGCGGAGATAGTGGCACGTCAGTGCAGCTGCGGACTAGTTCCTCTTGCATACAAGGAACGTCTTCGGTTTCCCTTCGCTGAAGTGTACAGTTTTCTTAAAGGCAGCGTTCGCGATCAACCATTGTGAAAAAACTCTGCATTGAAAACGAACGCGGAGTCCGCAACCGCAGCGGAGATCCGACTCTCGCGGCTCGAAATCGATTGGTTGACGAGGGCGGAGTCAACAACGCTGAGCTGACGCCTCCTTTCCTGTTAATCCCGCCCCGATTGGTTAACAGTTGTCAATGCTTGCTGGCATTGATATACGCTGAATTTCTAGAGCTCCGAGGCGGCGACGTGTATTGGAGAACTCACCGGAAGTTTGCGAAACTCGTCCACATGCCTTAAATTTCATAGGGTCTTATTTCACGCTCTTCCACACCTTTTTCCTGCTTTTTTTGATTAGTGCTTCATTGGCCACCTGTTCTAGCAAATGTGACCCCTGAAACCTGCCAAAGTCCATCGCGGGCGCTGTCTTTAAGGCAGAGCCACCAAGGATACCTTTTTTGCTAATTTCGATGGAAATTCATGTTACGCAACAAGCCCCAGAAAGAACGCATCGACGCCAGCTGCCTTCGCTTCTTTACTCTTCATGCATAAAAGATGATATGTTCCTTGTTAACCGGGCACTATCATCCCGAAAAAGAAAGGGCTACAGAACAACTTCGAGGAATTCAAGAATGAAGCCTTACCAAAAGTGGTTGTTAGAAGAACTGCTTCGAGTTAGGCAAGAACACATACGGAACACATACGGACACATAAATTTATTGCTAATTAGTCGAATTAATCTTAGTTTTTTGAGCAAATTTGAATGTCTGGGTTTAAGTGTAAGTGTACAAGCTAAGCAGCAACAAAAACGTATTAGGGCACGTGGGTATGGCCTGCCGCCTCTCGCCGCTCTAGACAGAGGAACCTGGCTGCACATTCTCCTTATCCCTGAGACGGAGTAGGCGTGGCTTTTGAGTGTGGCAGTATTAAGGATTCTTTATGGGGATTACTCGAAAACTGCTATCTTGTTCTGTGTTAGATGTAGACATGATTACGACTGCTCCAAAATGACAATATCTCGCGAAAACCTGGGCCGCCGCCATTTTAAAATCAAGTACGCAGCCACGCCTACCCGATCTTAGAGATTCGAGCTATAACTATACGTAGCCACAAAAATTTGCCCTCTTCCTTTCCAACTCGTTACAGCAATGGAAGCCAACCGAACCCGTTTTTGCAGCGTTTTTTAGCCTTTTCCCTTCGCCGCTTTCTGCTCGGAAGTAATAGTGTCCTCATCTCACCAAAAAATAAGACCTAACTAGTGCTTCACAAAAATAGCCTATTTAGGCATATATAGTTGAGCTAGATGAGTGATGTCTTCGAAAAGTGACTTATAAACTGGTTTCCTATTTTGGAGTTTTCTAAGCTCTCACCACAGGACCTGAGTAAATTCTTAAGTTTCAATTAGAATCCACCGTTTTACGTGGTCCCAACGCTTTCAGTCTGCACACGCTGAAGATTTTATAGCCCCTCCCCCTCCTGCCTCGACGGTGATTTTTTTAATTGAAAATCATGAAGCTGTCGTACAGAAGAAGAAAATTCGAGGAAACCATCCAGTATCACGACGTATTTCGAGCGTCCATTAGCTCCGTGTAACTCCTTCTCTTGAAAAGGTCTCGTTATTTTTTACATTTGTTACGTTGAAGCTTTCCACAGGTCTGCTGAAAAGGCGGAATTAATTTTTCATTCCTTGTAGTAGTAATGCGGTAAATCGAACGGCTAAAAGCTACTTGCAGTTTTCCTCCTCGAAAGCGCGAGATCTAACAAAAATTGCTTGATGGCTGTACTCTGTATCCAGGAGGCAGATGGGTCGTAATTGCGTACTGAGGCGTGCGTGGCAATAGTCTCAGGAAATTGTTAATTTCGACCGGAAGAAAACGCCTTGTTTACATTTGAAATCTAGTATCACTAAACCGAATTTGATGCTTGTCGAAGTCGAGTTTACTAGGAAGGGGCAAAAATCCTAGAGACCGCCGTCTCGTCACGATACTGCGTGCGCAACTATGACTTCTCTTTCGATGGGTGGGGCAGAGAGTCTGCTTGCTGCGGGAAATGTAGATGCTGCATTGCAAGAAGAAAAACTCTCCGGCCCAATTTCAGTGTCCTTGGCTTTCCTGAGTGGACTTGGTGACTCAGTGACTTGCACACATCTGTATGGACTGTTTAGGAAAATTCCTTTAGCAGGCGCATTCAAGAAAGTTTGCAGACGCTCAGATAAGCATTTTTGTAGCCTTCTTTGATGCTTTATAACCCCCGAAGCAATTCAGTTGTTCACGAAGTCAGTTGCACTCCAACAGTCACCGAAAATCGGATTCGTGGTGGTTCCCACAATAACATCACAAATTAGATTATTTCGTTGGGCATCTCCGACCGCAAGTAACCAAACCACATACACCATTAGTTACTTCCAAAAAAGGTCTGCTTTTTGTGATTGCTGCGTATGCAAAAGACCATTCAGCTCTGTTCAACTATCTAGTTAACGTATCTAGTTATTTAACCTGTATACTGATAATTATCAGATCGTTGGGGAGGATAAGAAGCGCTGACTTGTAAGCAGCGGCTGGCCCCCGCAGACCATGTATAGGCCCATATTCGCATTCCACTGCGCGCATCACGAATCTGAATGGAAGTAGTGTGCGTGCCACATCTCACCAAGGGATTGGTCAACGGCGGGGACTATCCTTTTGTCCTCTATCCATTTATTTATTTATTTATTTATTAACTTTACTACTATGACGCATTTCTCTGCAGCTTTGTACCTTAGCGATAAGGGTGATTTCATCAATGTTTTGGCTACTTTTCAAAGAGGATTCGATTGCTCGAAATTCGGAGTGATAGCTCCAGATACGGGCAGTGGCTTTCGCTGTAGCTCAGATTTTTTGGAGAATTTCGTTCTCTCTAGGCCGTCTTCATCATTGTGTCCATCGCCTGTTTCGGCCCTCTTCTACTTCGTATAGCAACCCTTCTTCTCACGGCCGAGTTACGACTTCGCTCCGTCTTTTCAGCAACTTCTATATGTCATGGCATTTTTGAGCAGTTTCTTGTCATAGGGGTAGAAATTGAAATTTACTGTATTTTTGCTATAGGACTCAAGATGCGCTATGCATCTGAGGTGAGCCCTATTTCGTGGTTCCAATATATTGGTTCGTAAAGGAAGGCGAGGAGTCGAACCACTTTCTGAGCGTTGAGCTCGCTGATGGCCCTTGCGTCAGTACTTCCGATTTCGGCTTTTTGGTTATTTTATCACCTTGGTTTTGTTCTTTTTCCATTGTCAGGCCACCGTTTGCTCCTTTCATCTGACCTTGGAGGGTCAGTTGGTCGAAATTGCCGTTTTTGATTCAAAGTATGCTACCAGGCGTGCTTCCAAACGCCAGCGCCAATCTCAAAGCTGCTCTCAGGATCTGCTAAGCGGTTCTCGGTCATGAAGTTATGAAGTTTATGGGATGTAGTTCGTCACATGCGAGGCGCAAACTAGCGAAGTATTCCCACTAGGTGACTTGACTCACACTGAATGCTGTTCTGCTTCTGCTGAATGCTGCTGCACTGTCACATTGTATGAGTTGGGTCCTGCGAATGATCCTTGATTCTCATATCGAAGCAATCTCGTAGATGGCCATTTCAACTTAGGTTACCTCCCCTGGGAAGGAGTGCACCAGGGGCTGCTTTGAACTGATCCCGGCGGCAAATAGTGACTTGTGCGACTCAAATATGATGAGGAGATGCTAAAAAGCGAATGAAAAAGCAGAAAACCAGTCCGAAATGCGTCATGTAGAAGCCCATGCTGAACCATGCTTGAACGTGCATAAGGAGAAGAAACGACGTGGTCAGAGGGCCAGTAAGAGGGTGCGCTTCTCGCCTCGTCGCGAGGCATCGCCGACGCTTCCTCACGTATTTATCAGCGTTGAAAGTAGTACATGCTCCATGATACCAAACAGGGTTACCTTGTCCAAAGAAGGCGTGTGAACATCAGAAACGCAGAGCATACCTTAAAGGCAGTTCCGATGTGGTTTCCTACTTCGCCTAAAATGCTAATAGGGAGCTATATAGTGGGGAAATGGCGAAAGAACGGAGTGAAACGGTCAAAATCCAGCGAAGAAAGTTCTCAGTGACTTGAAAATCGATTTCGGACGAGTTTCCCGTACGCATCTTGCCAATCACCGCTACCGAAGATACGGCTGCATATGTGTACCCATATATGCATGCAGCATCACCGCCGCTTCATACCAATCCCTTTGCTTCATAATTTGCTCAGCAAATGAATACGAGCGTCAGGAACGGTCGTCCGTTTGTGGGCGGGTTTCGTTGGCAAGGCTTTGAGAGCGAGTGTTGTTGCTCAATAGGGCGTTATAGAGGTACCCTCCTTGGAAAAGGCTTCACGCAGCGCCTGTCCGAGGTCACGGAATTCTGTTAAGCCAGTTGTACAAATTCTACACCTGTATAGCGATTTATCGTGCCAACTGCCTTTAAATATAAGAATAGAAATTAATTTCTATGTTCATGTTTTCCCGAGGATGAAATCCAGGAAGCGCGCTTTTACTTAGTCAATCGTGCTGTTTTCGATTCACAAACGAAAATACTCCTGATTCATTCGCCGCCGTAGGTCTGTCTTACATGGTTCAGAGCCCATATTGGATCTTCGTGGCACTTCCGAAACGCATATGCTCTCTGTCGAGCCTATTTTTATCTTCAACAAGGGGCATAGCCTACTGAATGATCTAAGTACTTAGATCTTTTGGCATCTTTGAGGCATCTGTAGATATCCTATTTAAACACAAAAGTACTGAATAGCATCCGGCTAGGGTAGTCTAGAATACACTTTGTTCATATTTTTCTCGGTGGGCAGTTGCACCAACAAGATCGTCAGGAACCCCCGTTTTCTTTTAGTGGAGGTCTCATGATTCTTCCTAACACCTTTTTTCCTACACCGGGTGCTCCTCCTTTCTTGATCTGTGTTCTTCTTGAAGACTTTCATAGTGAAATTTTGCTTGTGTAACCAATTCTCAGCAGGGTGACGTTCCAAATGAAAACAATGGCCCTTGTGCCAGAACTGTGTTTTTATTTCCCGTCACAAAATGGGTACGGTACCCTGAAAAAAGAATGCATCGCTATTATTATCCTATGTTCTAGGGTATGAGCCGTACATTGCCTTGAAATGTCCCGAATGATTCACCTGGAAGATTCTCTTTTAGTTTTGTGATGCTATAGTTACCAAGTTTTTTTTTCTATCTAAATTTAGTTTAACTTTGGAAGCAAGTTGCAAAATAAATCGACAAGGCATACTGGGTTGATACGCTAATCACGAAAGATATTCCCCTTAGCAGGCGCTGGGGGCACCTTTTCCAAGCAGAGGCGCCGTTCTTACGCTCAACCAAAGTGCACCATGCCGACCCGGACGCCCACCGCAACCGCACCGCCCACAAATGACCGCACAGTCGCATTGACGCTGGTACCCTTATAGCTTCATTCATGACGTACCATTGATTCAAAGCGCTGCTATACGGATGTTTGAAAACATGCGTGCAGCCGTGTCTAGCAAAGCGGCTGTTGGCACGATGCCAACGAAAAACTCGTCCAAGTGTGCTCGTTCAACGCCAGGCAGAACAAAGGCTTTTTTCACAGGTTTTGGCAATCTCACTTCCCTTTTTCGTCATTTCCCCACTATATAAAACCCTGCTCTTTCTTGAGCAAGTACCAAATTAACGTATATGCAAAGATAGACAACAACAGCCACCGCTGGGCTCAGCCCAACTCGCACTGAGATGACTGGGAAGCAACGTTTCACGCTGGTGAACAAATGTTTCTCATATTCCAGGGAATACGGTAACTGCTGCCGTCTTCGTCGAGCGCTGCAAACGGCAAATTTGCGAGGCGCGCTGCATTTGCAATCTACATAGGAAAAGTGCGATCCCCTAGTGAGGGATTGCGTCAGATACCCGCGGTCTTATGAAAGGGCACTTTTCAACTTCTTTGAGAATTTTCTGCGAAACGCTTCGCTTGCTCCACCGTTCTCTAGATGAAGGATTATCCTTGCAGATTTTCAGTGACTCAAGTCTTCCTGTTTTCTAGGAATACTCAGCTGGAATCTTGTCTCTTGCACGAAGCTCCATAAGCCTTGTTGACGCTACGACTCAAGGGTTCTTCTGAGAAGATATTTTGCTGATGCCATTACTCACATGTTACGTGACGAGTCCAAATAGGGGAATAAATCAACGTTGTCTTGGAAAACAGCTGCAGTCCAACGACCTTCCCATCTGATTAAGGCATCATTGCACGGACTTAAGCGGCTGTTAATTCAGAGTTCAATCAACCCGTTCCGGTGAATTCAGTTACAGTCGATTTAATCCAACGGAAGGGGCGATCCTACGTCCTCGTTGGTAAGCGTCGCAGACGCAGTCGCGATCGAGCAATGGCTGAACTCCCCCATTAAACCTGATTTCTGTTCAAATACCTCTAAAGCTGAAATAATCTCTGCGTCCGCTTCGATTAAGGAACGGTAAGTATGTTTCCTGAGCTAGTCGCATCCTGTCATGGTGTTGAGTCATATATACAGTCGAAGTTAAAGACACGCCGCGCGCTTCGCAGTAGACGTGGTCGTCCTTCCTGTGATGCAAGTGTACAGCGCCTCAAAGGCCTAGAGACTGTTCTCCACTCTTTTCACCACAAGACGGCGGAGCGGGAGCTACAGCCGCGCCAAAAGGCTCTAGTTCTAACAGCTCGCTAGTTGGACCCTGCCTTACTTGCTAGATGGCCCGTCCGACGAGGCCACAAGTTGGTTCTAAGTTGGGGCGCGCCGGCAAATAATCGGAATTGCAATCTCGTTTTTGTTAAGAGCCGCGACTCGTGCCCATAGATAATTCTGACCTCTCCTATATTACAGTTTACTCATGGGGGGCATATACATTCAACTCAACCCATTTCGCGAGGTGAAACGCGTAAAAATCACGAGTGACGCAATTTTCGTGGTGCAAAAGCTCGACGCACTTCAGTGCACTAAAATGTGCGCTACCGTAACCCAAAATTCGGACACCGAGTTTTAAAACTTCTTTTCCTTTCAAGAGTTTTCTCTGCGTTTTGTTTGTTTTTTTGTTTGTAATGTCTTTTTTTGGGCAGCTGGATGATATCAACTTTTTGCGAGATGTGATAGAGAGATTTGTGAGCTAGGGGTTGCACAGAGACCGCAGGGAGGTGTGACTATGAGGGAGCGATTTTGTTTATGTTGTTCTGGAGGACGCTTCCTGCTTGTTTTCTTCTTCGGGAGATTACTTATCAGCTACTGTTCCGTAATTGAAAAGCAACTATCCAAAACACTTTTATCGCGGAGGCTCTGTCTTAAACAAGTGGCAATTCAATATAAGTTCGAAAAATTGCGGCAAATAGGAAGAAGGAACCACGCTTCAAAGAGAGACTGATAGATGCTAAAATCATGCAAGATGTAATTTGGTTCCCGCAAACATACCCACCTTTCCAGATTGAGGTCGAAGAAAGAATAGTTTCATCTTTTACTAGTTGAATACAACAGAAATATACAAAAATACCGCAGAATCAGCTGACTGGGAGCGTCAGCAATTATCGATCGGCGAGAGTCCAGACGGAAGAGTGAGTAGATAGTGCGGCGGCGTGTGTTCGAGCGCAGAGTCAATGTCAGAGAGCGCAGAGGCAATGCGGTAATCGCCCCAGGCTTTCGCCGCAACCGTCGGACCGCTCGCCAGCGTGGGCGTAGGACCACCCCACTATCGGATGAGAACTCCACTGTAGTTAGCCATATGTATGTCTCATAAACCAGATATAGCAGAACAGCGACGCCACCGGCCTGTGAAGGAGTAAGTATGTCGCGTTCATACTTCGCAACCCAAGCGCTCCGTTTGGGAATTTGAGCGAACGACCGTGCTCCATCGCAAATCGTGAGGCCGCTGTAGCTGTTGACCCAATGACCCAAGGCAGTACAGAATTCGTTCCGACAGTGCATCGAAAAGCTGTGGAGCGCGGTAGATCGTAGTCGCGCGATTACCATCGTGCAACCGAATCGCTCATGTCGTAAAGTGTGATGGCAGCCGTCAAAAGCAGACCCCGCCCCAACGAATTGGTTGACATTCTCCCTTGTCCAAGTAGTCCAGTCCCCAGACTCAAAGATTTTCCCACTGCAGCTCCCTCATCACTCC
>MU948335.1:0-10082 GCA_036418165.1 Cooperia oncophora
CTCTTTGGATTTACAACTCCTATGTCGGAATCGATGAAAAGCACATAGTCGATATACCCAGTTTCTTCCATGTATTTCGCGAGCACACAATGACGTCGGAAGAACTTCTGGAAAAAGTCTTAATCTGTACTTGAAAGGAGGCACCGAGTTCCTGGCAGCTCATTGCCTTCCATAAAGCGAGTGTAGGATTGTGTAAAGGATGGATCTATGTGTAAGGGATCTATAGAAGGCTTGCCATTGAAAAACTAATTAATCACAGCTTCACTAGCTCGTTCTTGGTTTTACTTGCAGGTCTCTGTGGAGTGTTCGGAATGGCGAAATGATCCTATTTGCCATAGAGCCTTGTATCATCACAAAGTAATCAGTCTTTCGTTAGAATGGAATTTCCTTCTTAACACATGGCCACTTTGAAGAAAAATCTCTGGTTTGGTGTGTAGCAGATATGAGGCAAGAACTTGCGACGGTGAATCAGATTGCTAGTAAAGAAGAAAGCAGAGTAGTAGGTGTCGAAAGATCTCACATGAGAAGCACTAGGGATGAATAGTGAGGCTGAGACGCCATGTGCCTAAGCTCCTGACATTCTTAACAAACGCTTTCGAGCGACCACATCGCACACTCTATGCGGCTGTGTACCCGTCCTATACATGACCATATGCGAGAAAGGGACTCGACTTGTCAGATAATTGTTGAATGTCTTCACTGGAGCCTTCGGGAGAAATTGAATCAATCCGTCACACCAGCACTACGCACGGAGAGGAGCCGTCTAGAAATCATTTTTTTGTCGAGCGGGCTGGGTTGTCACGGAATACCTTCTTCCATCTCTCATGCTTTGCGCTCCTTAGATGATTATTTTGCTAGCTTCTACTTGCTGGCTCGTCAGACAGACGCACTCTTCGCAGGCGGCTATCATGAATTAGAGGGTGAAACCCATGCAGTATCTCTATTCTATACCACTTCCACTTTTTTCGCATCATGCAACAACACAGAGGAAAATGACAGTTAAAAATTCAGCAGTCCAGGAAAGCTACGGAATGACCCTTCAAAGAAAACATTAAAAAACATTAAATGTAGTTAAGCTTGAAGACTATTTGCTTGCCTACGGAAAACACTCACGTCCCGCTGGCGACACACACTGGCATATTCGCTGTCGTTTATCACACGAAAATGGTAGCCCGCCACCTTAGCATAGCATTCAACGGTTCCTGGAAAAGGCGAAAATAACCATGCATTACCCATATGCATCCCTGCGTAAAAGGAAGTCTACCAGTGAAAAATTAGAAAGGGTTCTCCGTGAACTTCTTGTTAAGCCTCATTTATACTCTTTGTCCATTGTGTCTTTATTCCATCCCAGAAGACCTTTACTGGATTCTTAGAACTGTATAGGTTCATTATTTCACCTTTATTCACACTAGTGTGCTGTATCTGATACTGATAGCGCAGCAGTTTGTACTAACAGTTGAACAAATAACTAGTTTTCAGGTTGTCGAGCCTATCTGTTAGCCGCCCGTGCTAATACTAACAGCTTTTTGAACAGATTTTTACTGCATCAATAATCAGTTTCAGAGCAGAAACCTCAAGAGCAAGGTAAGTTGGTACTCAGGCTGAAATGGTAGCAGGGGTCCTGAGTGTTGAGATAATAGCGGAAAAGTGGGGTGGTACGATGGTCATGCTGTGAAGGCGTCTGTTGTACACCTAGGGTCCTGTCGGGTCCACTCACCGCTGCAAAGACTACACACATTGCCTACTCACTTAAATGGCTACTCTTCTGGTAGAAGTTCCGACCCTATAAGCAATATCTAGTCCCAATCCATTAGAATAAGCTGTAGCTAGACCGTTAACCCTGCCGACATCGAGTTAGAATTATATAGATATTATCCGTAAGTGTCTGTGTTGTCCCTGCTACATATGATTTGTTGAAGCGTGTTTGTTTGGTTTGTTTGTTTTTTGTTTATCTGTCTGTTCAGAAATTCGGTGTTCTTGAAGAGCAGCTTGGAGAGGTCGGGTGAAGGCCAGGTGTGGTAGCACATGGGACAAATTGGAAGAGGCAAAAATTCATACCTTCCTCCCAGAATTGAGGAACAAGTTCAGCAATAGGTTCCCTGGCTAATTAGAGAAGTTACAAATGGGAGCGCACTTGAGATGGGCGATGCTTTCCACAAAATCCGCAGACTTGATTCTGAGAGAGTATAAAGAGCGCAAGAAATTGATGGAGAAGGGAGACATCCAGAAAAAGTCAAGCATTCCTGTGGTGTGCTGAGAAGCGCCACAGTGAACTAGGCTAACCATCGGGCAAGACGTACTTGTTTCAAAATTTAGTCCTGTCCCGAAGTACTCAAGAGAAAGGGGAAAAGGTGGACGCAGGGAAAGGTGGACCAATGTCGACAGTGGTTAGAGAACGAGAAGATGGAGGCGCATCTTGTTGTTGAGGGCAAAAGCCCCAGGTGGGCGAGACAAAAGTGCTCCCGTGTTCAAGAATGTCTCACCCAGTATCACCTAACATCTTTGTGTCAGCACGTTTTCTTTCTGAAAACGTGCTGACACAAAGAGCACTCCAACGTCGTCGTGCCTTAGCGCTCCAATGTCAACTTCCGTCCCGCTGTGACAGAAAGCTTGCGATAGAAAGAAGTCCGTGTTTAGCGTATGTAAGCCGAATTCTATCAGAACCCTACGAAACGCCCAGTGGACTGCCCCCAAGGGCACACGCCTAGGAACCATAGTATTCTTGATGGGAATAAATGTTCTCGTCTGAGGAAATGAAAAGGCACCATATATGCTAACGATGTGAAGCGTTTACTAGTGATGTGTGACGAACATTGCAGCGTTTTTACTCCATGGCATTGGTCTCTCACATAAATGAGAACCTAAATTAATACAGCCAAACCGCAATCATGCTTTATACTTCGCGCGTTCCCTAATAGACAAATAACAACACTTTTTCTGTTGTTTACAACTTTTTTCACTCCTCTTCCGAAATACTAGTTTTCAATTCGGTCACCATCACCTGAGTAAACCAGATAAAACAGGTACAAAACTACTTCACTGTGAGACGAGCAGGCATGATTCATCTTCCATATAAAGACACCCCAATCATTTTAGCTCAACTTAGAAATTAGGAGGAAAAGTGCAGGTTTCGGTGTGCATTATGCAAGATGACTAGAGACGCGACTGATGTTAACTTTGATTCAGCCTTCCAGAAAGTCTGTAACCATAGGCGTAACACGAGTGCATTATTTAATGCTGTCAAGTTAGAAAGCTGATCAGAACATGTATGAAGACAGATGCCACTATCGCTTAGGGACAACCTTCCAAACGGTGTAGTTGACTCTAGTCCTTCGATCTTTCCGAGAACAAGGTCAGCAACGTTCTCAGCAGACAAGACAGGTCTCAGAGCAGAGCACTACCAAAGTAATGTACTCGTACCTAAGGTTAGATGCATCCGTTCATTGTTTGTTGGATGGGTGTTGTGAGCTTGTCTACTTAAGTTCAATCTTTTTTTCCTCCTTCCACCTTTTTTTGCTTTGAAGTCTTTCAATGATTCTTCTCGCTGTCTCTTTTGGTGGCGATGACTTTCATTTCTTTTGTCGTGACCTGCGTCAAATGACATAGCAAGGATAGCTTAGGCCCTGAGATAAAAGAGACGACTCACGTAGGAGGGCTTCACACTGGTCGATTCTGCTGCTCCTCTCTTAGGGGAGGATTCTGTTGTATCGTAGGATCCAATAAATCTTTTATGTCTGAAGGCGTGAACCACCTAGCCATGTTGGAAGTCTAGTCATGGTGCATCGCAGGATGGACCCTTCACCACAGCGCCTTCCGGATTGAGGTAAGATCGCAGGTAAACTCTCCTTCGAGCGGTACTAGGGATAGCAATCGACGCGACCTTTTAAGTCATTAATATCGGATTTGTGATGTGGCTTGTGGCATCATAATTTCGCCATTTCTTCCAATTATTCAGAAGTTTCAGGGTAAATCATGCATGAGGTATACCGGTCACCAGAGTGCCGGTCGGGTGATCCATATGGGATACCCGTTACTTGCGATTAGTCGCGGACTAGTAAGCATTCTACGTATGAGGTTTCCTCGGCTATGGACAGGCCGAGACATAAAGACGTTGAGGTCAGAGATGGCTGATCGCAACGTGAATCAGCCCCCCCCCCCCCCCCAACACTGAGTTGCGCATATCAGAGTCTACACTAACCGGAAAGGATCAACAAGAGTCTGCATCGGCCATATACCAGAGGTGAGCAGATAAATCTACAGATGCGCGTGACATTTGACCACTTCGTTTTAATTAATTACCTATAAGGAAATTTATGCATACTTTTCTTCTATAAAATATTATTATTCATTTATGACCTTATTATATAGTTTATAGACGGAGTTGAAAAATTGTTTTCAGACTAATGACGAAGACTAGCCCGAAGTCGCATCATGCATGCGATTATGCCACGTTAGCAAAAAGGGAGGATGGAGAAATCAAGCAATTTAATTCGTAAAAGCGCCTCGGACAAATTCTATAAGACCGTCCACAAAGATTGATAAAGCAAATGGGAAAGGTGGAAAAAGAGACACGCGCAAATCAAAACCATGAAGTGGAAAGAAAACCGAGACTCAATCAAAAACACCCCGAAAACAGCATCCGTTCGGCGATTAATAAATAAGCAAAAAGGAACTATAGAACCGAAAGATGTCTGAGGTTTATGGGGAACCAAGATCGACTCGCAAACACGAGCTCAATATTTCTCGCAAATCTGTTCAAATGATTGTAAAAAATGAGCTAGGACTTCGAAGTTATCGTCTGTTTAATGGACAAGTTCTTACCGATCAAGCAAAGCAAAATCGGAAGGAAAAATGCAAGAAATTGCGAGAATTTTTCAAAGTGCGCCGAATTGCGCGCCGAACAAACCAGAGGAGGACGTCCTCTGGTCAGACGAAAAAGTTTTCACTGTTGAAGTGGCTAAAAACTCTCAGAATCATCGTCAACTCCTTAACCCAGCTCTCAAGAACGATCGCAAGCGAAAAATTGCCACAAGAAGTCTGTTCCCTGCAAGTTTAATGGTTTGGGGCGGCATCAGTGCCTCAGGCAAGACTCCTTTGATTTTTATCGATAAAAACGTGAAAATTAATGCACAAGTCTACCAAGAAGAGATTCTCAAGAAAGCTGTGGTGCCCTGGAAGCAAGAACATCCCAATATTATCTTCCAACAAGACTGGGCACCAGCCCATGGAGCCAAAACAACGATTCACTTCCTGGAGACCAAAATCGGCTCGTTTTTGACAAAGGATTTGTGGCCTGCGAACAGTCCGGATCTGAATCCATTGGACTTTTCTGTTTGGGATTTATGGAAGAGCAACTTAGGAGTCGAAATGTAACAAATCTGGTGACTTTGCGAAGAGAATTGATCAAAATTTGGAACAATCTAGACGTTAACTACCTGCGCCGCACCATCGATTCCATGAAGAAACGAATCAACGCTTGTATTAGGTTGTCCGGAAAGTTCTTAGCGTTTTGGGTGTTTAACTTTAAACGATCATAACTTTCTTAACACTCATCGGATTTAATCCAAATAAGCACCATTCGAATCAGCACACTTTTGCCAATGTGGCAGCAGTCGAGAAATCCCATCAAAGAAAAACTGGGTGGTCGAGAATCCACGAAATCTGCGAAGGTCTTTTTTGCCTGGTCCTGTTTGATGAAGTATTTCTCAGCAGGAAAGTTCTGAAAATGTCTGAAAAGGTGACAGTCGGTTGGTGAAAGGTCTAGAGAATATGGTGGGTGAGGTAGAACTTCAACTCCCAATTCGTTCAATTTATGGATAGTGATTTGTGAAACGTGTGGGCGGGCGTTGTCATGCAAAAGAATCGGACCCTTTCTTTTGATAAGTGTTGGCTGCAGCTGACAATATTTTCGGTACATTTGGTCGGTTTGTTCACAGTAGGGTTCTGCTGTGATGGTTTGGCCTGGTGATGAAAAGTTATAGTGGATTACAACAGCCGATGACCACCAAACCTGACCAGAATTTTTTTTCGCGAGGGTTCGGCTTTGAAAATTACCTCGGTGGTTCCTCCAAATCCAACCACTGTCCGGAACGTCTCCTGTTATCATACATGATCCATTTTTCATCACAGGTGACAAATCCGTTCAAAAACGGGTCAATTCTTTTGCGCAAAAGCAGTGAAGAAGGAACCTCGAGACGTGCCGATTCGCCGGTCACTCCGATTGTGGGGCACCCAATTGTCGAGTTTTTTCACCTTCCCAATGCGTTCCAGACCATCTGCAACAGTGGATTTGCCAAGCCTAGCTCTTCTGCTATCTCTCGAACTGTTTGGGATGGGTCAACCTTCAAAATCCCCCTAAAATCCTCGTCAGATATTGCTTTAGGTCGACCGCTATGAGGCTCACCTTCAAGGCTGAAATCTCCAGAGCGAAATTTATTGAGCCATTGCCGCACAGTGCTTTCTTTAGCACTATTGGGCCCCACACCTGGTTAATTTGTTGAGCTGTTTCGATTGCGGATTGCCCCAATTTATAGCCGAAGAAAAAATCGTCCGAAGTGCTCTTTTCACATGCTTGAAAAAATCTTGAAAAAAGAGGGTTTATCAAGCAATGGTGAAACGGCAATTATACCATCAGATAGCGCAAGAAACTTCTAACAGGATTAGCTACTTGAGAAAGCAAGCAGAATGGTTTTTTAATCGCAGGTGAATTGTACAAGCATGAGGGTGCACAAAACCGCTAAGAACTTTCCGGACAACCTAATATCAATGCTGATGGCGGCCACTTCGAAAATTCTTTGTAATTATAGAATGTTATCGCCCATTGTTATATAAAAATAAATTTCTTTGAAAATTTGTTGGCAAAAAATAAAATTTGAACGCTTTTTATGGCGCACGTAATTATTCGCCACCCTGTACAATGAGATGCACATCATTGTACTCATCTTGACACGGTGAACTCGAAACTATCTTCAAAATTTGCGGAACGATTCTCTGAGCGGAGTTATGGAGGTTTTCCTTTACTGTTTTCTCTTCCCAGGCGCCGCTGCACACGATAGCGTTGCACCACCTGTAGTGATTTCTAGTTTCTGACTCAACTTCGAAAAAATGGGGTATGGATAGTCATGGCTAACAGATAGCCAAAAGCCATACTGCGACTAGCACACTGGTGATGACTGGTCTTCGAACTGAAATAACTCTTAAGTCATGTCTTTTCGCAAACAACAGTACCTGGCTTACTTATTTGTGCCGTCTGCATCATTTTCTTGACTGCTGGGAGAAAATCCATTCCGAGACCAGTCATCGATGGTAGGTGAGCTCGTAACTGCCGCTTAGTTACCCATGGAATAACTCACATTTTCCAAGTTAGGTCGAAATATCAAATTCGGCTAGGAACTTTCCAGAGTATTTGACCGCTGAACAGATTATATGTCTATTATATTGCAAAACTTGCACATGTAATGCAGGCGGAGGCAACACAAGCCCACTCATTCCGAGCGGGCACAATGAGTTACACTTTCGAAAAAACTGGCCGCATTTCGCTTTACAGGATAGTCATCTGTAGCTGAGCGTAGAGCTTATGTCGCGCCGGTTTGGACAAATGAAAAACAAAACGCCCTTCCGGGAACCCATGCTCGAACGTCTTGCTAGTAAACCAACTGCCCTATCCGTGCGCTCTTACGCCCACGTTTCAAGGTGGAACTCCATACGTAGTGGAAAGACGTATCCACGTTTTCCCTCGGCCATAGCAGTTTGCTGAAACAGCCACCGGGAGACACCTTCATATATCCGCTCCGAGAATTCGTTCCGCAAATTTCTGAAGGTAGTTCATTCACCGTCCCAAGATTCGCTCACCAACTGGTTACACTCATGGAAATGACGCATGGGTGATCTTGTTGACCGTTTCTGGTAAGCCAGACGTGGGAACAGCCCTGAGTCAGCAAAGAAACAAAATAAACTTCACATGGTTCTTCAGTATCGAATCTTCGCAGTACAGCAACATTTACTCATCCCTCATAAAAGCTCCCGTCATACACATCTAACACACTTAAGCACTCAGATTTTCTCCACCTTCTCGTCACATACATTTTCGCTACGTACCTTCGCATTCACTTCACCCTCACTTCATTGATTTCGCTTTATGAATCGTACTGATAGTTCATTAACTACTACCAAGCAGCGTCTTACTAGACCTCTGAATGACGTAAAGGCATATTATCCTAGAATGCAGACAAAAATGGAGCAGAAGATGGGATTCTCCTCTATTTTCAACAGAGCTCTCACATCTCTTCCGTAATCAGCGCGCAATGCTCGCTAAGTCATTTAATTTCAAAAATCGAAATTGAACTTATGCAATTCCGAAAATATATGGCGAAGCCTTTCGTAGACACAGAAGATTAGAGCGGCCGGTGAATCCGTGTTTACAGTAACCCGTTGTCATTGGGGGGCGGCGGGCCTCGGGTATGCGCGCTGTTGGATTGGAGCATGGCGCACCGGCCCTTCAAACTTTTAACCATGGAAGGTGTAAGAACATAGTTGATTCCTTGAATTGACTTCATCGGTAGGGATTTCGGCACCCTAGTTCCTGAATGTACCATTTATTCGAGTTATTATGGCGCTTCTGTGATTATGTGCATTAACACTACAAGTAACACAAAGTAGTTTTTGCTCATGAATTCTTATGAGTGAAAACTTTTCACATTGATAACCCCTACAAGCTCTTTTGTGTTTTCTCTAATTGACTCACTGGGTTGGAATTTCAGCACCCTAACTTCTAAAAGTCCGTTTATTATATTATGAAGTATTCTTAACTAACCAGGAAAGGTCAACAGGTCAGCCTGGCCATTTCCAATGAAATGCACACCGTTGTACTCGTCTTGAGACGGTGAATTCAGAACAGTCTTCAAAATTTGCAGAACGATCCTCTGAGTGGAGTTATGGAGGGATTTCTCCCTCGTGGTTGTTTTACATGCTATCGCGACGAAACGTGGAAGCGTCTTCACATTAATGAATGGAGTCTTCCCGACACGTGGCAGCAGAGCGCAACGGATAGCGAGTGGGTTTCGTAGCCGGGACGTCGTCGGATCGGTTTCCGCCATCTGTTGCCTTTTTGCATTTGTCCAAGAACACGGTTGACAAAGCTTCTAACATCTCTGCTCTCCTGCCCTATCCTATAAAAGGACCTGCAATCAGTTTTTTTGGAAAGTGTAGACCCTTTGTGGCCTGAAAGAGTGTTTGGCTTGTCCCCCTCGTAACACATGTCACAAGGGTTCTTGCAGTGAAATACCATGATATTCATGTTCAGCGGGTCAAATTACCCCTGGGGAGAAGTTTCAATACTTCGACCTAACTTGGAAAATGTGGGCTATGCTATGGGTGATTGGCCGTAGGCTGGGTCCACCCACCATCAATTACTGGTCTCGAGATGGAATTTCCTACCGTTAATCAGGAAAATGATGCAAACTGCACGAATAAGTGGGCCAGGTGCTGAAAGACATGACTGAAGAGCTATTTCAGCTAAACAGTCATCATCAGTATGCTAGTCGTAGTATCGCTGGTGGCAATCAGTCAGCCATGACTATCCATACCCCATTTTTTCAAAGCTGAGTCAGAACCTCAGATTTCGCCGGGCTGCCGTCCCCATGGGTTATTTAACCCCCTGAACACGAATATGACACCTATATTGTGCGGAAAGCTCAGTGAGTCCCGCTACAGGTGCCATCATTTCGGCGCCAGCGCGCCCGGAAGAAGAAAAACAGTAAAAAAACCTCCATAACTTCGCTCAGAGGATCGTTCTGCAAATTTTGAGACTGTTTTGAGTTCACCGTCTCAAGAGTACAAAGATGTGCACCTCATTGCAAATGGCCAGGCTGACCTGTTGACCTTTCCTGGTAAGACTGTGAGTATTACACTCTAAGTATTTCAGAAGTAGTTTCCTTATGACTTCTTATTAATGAAAAATTTATGAAATAGTGAAATGAATAGTATTTATACAATGAGCGAGGCATTTTCAATACACTGCTGAAACGAGCGCAATTCTCAAACTATTCAAACACAATATTACAGTAGTGATTAGCAGCAAATAA
>MU948343.1:0-30421 GCA_036418165.1 Cooperia oncophora
TATATGGACCTGGCTGCCTTTCACCACTCACTATCAACCGGTTTTACCAGCCAAGTAATCGCGTCACATGTGGTTCATAATCGGAGTGGAGGGTTTACGACGCAGCCGTGTCTGCAGGTAGCACCTTGGGTCACTGGAGACTCAAACGTCAATTTCCTTGGGAAAAACGTCAAAAAAATTGAAGGAAAGTGGAAGCTCCATACACCGTTGGATTCGCCTTGTATAGGGCTATGGATGGTCTAAATTTTAGATCATTTGGACCTCCTCTACAGAAGTTATGGCAAAACGACGGTATGCGACGGAAAAATCTGTCGCAAACCGTCGATTGGCCACAAATTATGAGCGGTATTGTACCCTGTGTCCTTTTGTGGGACATTGAGCTTTTTTCACCATTTTATGCTGTAACAGGCAGTTCCACGCCCTATTAGAAGCCTTGGCCACCTCCCAAAAGCTCCGCTCATTTTTGTAAAAATGGACGAACTACGACTACCTGCCTGACTTGACCGTTGCCGCGCTTATCTGCGCTGAAAAAAGTTTCAAATTACGTGTGGGTAACTCAACAGTCATCACATATATTAGGTTGATGTATATGTTTTTAACCCCGTGTTTGATCCTTCCGTATTTCGTTTGCATGGATGTGTGTGACGTGTGTACTCTTTTATCACGCTAACTATCACTCACCCACCTTGCATTCGCAGGTCACAATGTCGCACGAACATACCTGCGTCACTGTCTAGTTTTGCTTCACAATTTCGGATGGAATGCAAAGTAAGCCCATACCGAGCTAGTGGACACATACGGTGAGGACGTCATCTCTTACATGACATGGAAGACTTGGTTCGCCGAGTTCAAGGAAGGAGATCTTTCTCTCGGAGATGCTCCGAAGTCGGGTTTACCGATTTGAAAGTTCTACGTTCCATGGAGGAACCCATGCCTAACCACGAGGGAAATAGCGGCCATGCTCGGCATGATCAATCGACGATTGTACGTGGTCTAAAAAAGCTTGGCAAGGTAGCAAAGCTTGGCCAGTGGGTCGCACATGAATTGTCCGCTTATGACCTCTCGAGGAGGGTGTCCACCTGCACTTCTCTCCTCACTTTCCGAAAGAAGCTTCACTTTCTCAACTCGATGATCACTGGAGATGAGAAGTAGGTACTCTAGGACAACGGTTAGGACTCCACAAGAGGTCAGCCTGCCGCCGCGAAGCGGGAGGGGCGGGCCCCGCGATGTTTCCGCTATGTGGGCGGTGTTTGCATAGTTCATTAGATTTCAGCAGTATGCTTTATTACTTGCAGGCAGGTGTGGAAACTGTGAAAGGAGGGGCTCAATGTTCAAATATTAGTAAAAAACAACGTCCATTCACATAGAAATAATATTTAGAGAAGGTATCAGAACTCTACAAAAATTCATTTTAGGGTGAATCCTTCTTTTGCACTCAACTGTAAGGTATTGCAATGGCATAAGATTTGCGGTCAGACTGGAAAAGTAGGTAGTATTAAAGAGATACAGCAATCCATTGAATAAATACAGCTGCCATTCAAAAATATTGACGTCCCATTGAATATTCTGGCGATTTGGTAAAATGCCAAGCAAATTTGCGTGGTGCCAGAGAAGGGACCGGGATCTTCATCGCACGACTGTATTGGCTCGTCCAATCACGGTAGCAGTCGCCACGCGCGGCGAGGCGAAACACGGCAGCCCGTGACCTCTCATGGAGTCTTAACCTGCACCCGGTCCTCTACGATAACCCTGTGAGAAAGCGGCAGTGGGGACAAAGGAGAACAACCAGAAGCCACTCCAAAGGCCGACCTTTACCCCAAAAAGATTCTCCTGTCCTGTTGGTGGTCCAGAAGAGGCGTGGAGTAGAGGGAGCTGCTGGAGAAGGGACAGACGATTGACTCCTCCACATACGTTACCCAGCTGCGAAAATGAAAGATCACGTCGACCGTACTCGTGGATCGAATGCGGAAATCTACTTCCACTATGACAACGCTCGACCTCACGCCGCAAAGGCGACCCAGGCCGAGCTGGAGAAAAACGGATGGCTGATGGTCGCCTACCCCCCCCCCCCTACAGCCTTGACCTCGCTCCTTCTGACTACTGGCTGTTCAGCCACCTACCGCGCTCTCTGGACGGAAAAAAGTTTGAAACAAAGGATCAGGTCAGAAAGGCACTCGACCACTTCTTCAAGTCCTAGCCCTCGTCGTTCTGGAAGGATGGAGTCGACAAGCTGCCTGAGCGCTGGAGTCGAGTAGTGGATGGTGATGGTGCATACCTCTAATCTTCAAGCTGGTTCGCTTTTGTGATATTTACGAGAACTCGGGGTTAAAAACATATGCATCAACCTAATAGTTTGGACATCTTTCACTTCGTCCGGAAGTTCGGTTCTACTTCTACAACAACTCGAAGATATCGGCCAGGGTCGGGATGAACAGGGGGCATGAAGTAGAGAGCGCACATAAACCACATGTAGTACGCCCCCTCCCCCCCCCACTCAGAAAATACATAGGCTCCAGAGTAGCCGCAAGATGGAGAAAACTCGAATAAGGTTAGTAAACGGTTGACGGACCAGGTGTAGGAGACACACCCGTAATAGGCCGGGCGTACTTGAGATAGGCAGTGCTTCCTACGAACTTTCCCAAATGTCTGTCTGTCTGTCTGTCACGGAACTCATAGCGCCCATTCTAGTAACAGAAGACATTGGTTCCAAGAAGTGATGCGGGGAGTGCGACGGGATACTAGTGGCGGGTGAAAGAAAGTGAGATCAGCTGAAAATTTGATAAAGGCGTTAGATTGGGATGGTCACCCCATTCATATCTCGGTTGACCGTATCAGCTAGGTGTTGATGTCAAGACATGATATATATAGGGTACGGAGCAGGAGCATTGCTGGAAGGTGACAAGAACTGTAAGCCGATCAGGGGCATCTGAAGGGTAAGGAATGTGTTCAAAGAGCGGATCACACTACCAGCGAGGTGCTGGTCCCATCAAGTGATTTGGAGGGTGATGGATATATCAACGGTGGGTGAGAAGTGACAGTAACTGCGAACGGTTGGTGAGAGGCGTCGCATCGTCGTTGTTTAAGGTGGTGGAGCATTTACGTTACTAAATCAAGAACATTTAGTGATAAGGACATTGATGAAGGGTGAAACGTAATGATATCAGTTCAAAGGGTGGGAGGGGAGTATATAGTGCGCACCTGAACCATAGCAGCCGAGCAAACCAACAAACAAAGAATCTCCCCGGAAATGTGCTTGTTGTGTTTTTGCAACGATGATGTGTTAGGAGATGTAGGTCACAAAGGTACCAGAAAAAGGGGAACAACAACGTGTCAGAGTGAGAACGGCTTGTTGGTGGTTACGTGCAGGCTCTCTATGTGACATATACTTCGAGTTTTACTTCTCCCGAGTAAAATCGAGAAAAATTAGCGAGGAAGATCAGATGTGCATAAGTGATGACTGATGTGGAATTATTTTCAACTCACTTTCCAAATCTCCTTCAGAGAATGCTTTTTGATCATTTGGCAAATTTTGCGTATTCTTGCTCGCCTTAGGAACAGGCAAAGCCCGCCGTGACATAGAAGGAGGAGCGCCCAGCGACAGCTGAGCTAGCCGGGTATTGTTATAGATGCGTAAACGCAATAGCCATTTGATGCTCTGCTTGTTCCAGCAACAAATTCCTTCGCCTAAGGTGATATTCGCTTCTTCGAGAACGGATTCAACCAAAAGAAATATGGGTGGTCTCGCTCTGAAGCCCACATGACTGAACTAATCTCATGATTGCCGGCTTCGAATGCATACCCGTGGAATACTCTTGAATTTTGTGCGCTGAGAAGTGGTTATCATGGTAACGACTTTCCGCATAGTGACCTTCAAGTGGCTCTATTCAAGACTGAAACCACTAAAACCATTACTGACGACATATAAATATAAATATAAAAAATATATATAACATATCAGCAAAGTTTTTCGCTGCCCAGATATGAAGATGGATACCAGCGCCAGTCCGGAAGATAACCGAAAGATGTTCCTCGATAAGCAGGAGCTGGCTCCTCGCCCAATCACCTTCATGTACACCAAAATATGAAGTCATTTTCAGTCGCAGCCTGACTGGAGAATCTTTGGAATTCATGTCACCTCCAACAGCTGAAACTTCTAGTATGGAGTCACACATGGATAGCTCCCGAAGAACAGTATCCTCGATCTGGATGACCTCCCACATCGAGCAGCTCCGACATCGTCGCTACGTGTCTAGGACATCATCTTCACCGCAGTGTAAGGCGCGGTTGATGGTATGGACCGGGCGTACCTGGAAATGGAAGACCAATATATTCTTCGTGGACGGCCGTACTGAAGGTGAGCACGGCGGTTACATTGCGCAACTCGCGAAGAATATCGCCCTCACATGTGGTCGCCCGTACCTTCTTAAAAATTTGTACTGCTACAGCATTGATTTCTTGAAAAACTTTGTACTGCTACAGCATTGAGTGCCACCAAATGAAATCGAAGGGCGTTGGAGAAGCACTCGCCGACTTGGAATGAAGGGGGGCTGAGTACCTAAGGAAGATAAAAATATCCAAGTAGGTCACCTGACCTGAATCCTCTCAATCACCCGGTTCGGATGGAGCTTAACAGGGCGGTATACAGTGCCGGAGAAATCGACTATCTCGCTGATCTCAGGCACCACATCGCGGTTGCGTGCCGGAATCTCTCGACCGCGCTCGTCCAGAAGGCTGTGGCAGAATGTCATGATGGTATTTATGGTATAATGGTATTTCTACCACCATATTAAAGAGCATATTAAATACTATTATAAAACTCCGCCACAGCCTTCTGGACGAGCGCCATCGAGAGATTCCGGCACGCAACCGCGATGTGGTGCCTGAGATAAGCGAGACAGTCGATTTCTCCGTTACCGTAGACCACCCTACTGACCTCCACCGAACTGATAGGATTCAGGTCAGGTGACCTACTTGTATATACCATCTTCTTTAGGTACTCAGCCCCCTTCCATTCCAAGTAGGCGAGAGTTTCTCCAACGCCCTTCGATTCCACGTGGTGGCACCCAATGCTGTAGCAGTAAAAAGTTTCCAAGAAGGTAGGGGCGGCGACATGTGGGGAGGATATTCTTCTCGAGTTGCTCGACGTAACCGCCAGCGCTCACCTTCAGTCCGGGATCCACGAAGAAAATATTGGTCTTTCCATTCCAGGTACCTCCGGTCCATACCATCAACCCGCTCCTTGACGACTGCGGTGAAGATGATGTCCTAGACCGTAGCGACGTTGTCGGACTGCTCGATGTTGGAGGTCTTCCAGATTGAGAGGACTAGTCTCCAGGTAGCTACTTGTGGGTGTCTCCACACTAGAAGTAATCATTCGCTCACAGGTGTCCCTAGCGCAAGCCGCAAGCATTTGCGCGCCAAACGGGTGTTTTACTCATGTTCATGGGGCAAAACTACCCATGAGGACAGATTTCTAGCCAAATGTTAGCCTTTGACCAGACTTCGAAAAAGCGAGTTAGTGGTGAGCGAATAGTACCAGTCAGTGACCCCAAGCCAAGCCAAGCTGTTATCGATTTTTTGTCTTGGGACACAATTTGCTTCGAAATACCAGGAAAACTGGAGCAGCAACACAATGGATGCGTCGGAAATGCCAGGACGAGGCTTTGTACAGGAGAAATCTGCAGCTGAATAGATGTGAATATGAACTGAACTGCACCCCATGGAGGCTTCATTTTTGAGGTCCGGTCCATGTCAGACATGGCTAGGAAATTGTACCTGAGACCAGTTTGCCTCGATTAACACGAACATGGAACGAAAACGCCTCCATCTTACGCTATGGGCATCTCCGCATTCAAAATTTCTCCTAGAGCACAGGGCGCACAAGCGCACTAGTAAGCGAACCTAAACTGCTTTTCAGGCACGTCTATGTGAGCACTGTTGTAATAGTGACGGTACAGCCAGTTTTTGCCATGCTCCTGCAGGAATCAAAAAAATTAAGAGTAGCACGGTCCCAATCCCATGACCTGGTGCTGGTAGACGCAGAGGGAAAAGCTCCATAACTCCGTTCAGAGAGTAGTTCAGCGAATTTCGAGGATAGATTTGAGATCAGCGTTCAAAACTACGAAGTAAACTTTTTTTCATTGCAAACGGCTCTCGGTGAAAATGCAAAAGCGCTAGGTGTCTAGCTGCCTAGTTTTTAGGAGCGGGTCAGTGATGAAGGAGGAGTCACTCATGTTGGGATCGAAATATTATGTTTTCATCTCTTTTTCCTTTCGTTCGAGCAAAACCTTTCACGTTCCTGAATAAGATGTCCTGATAGATTCTGAAGACACCGAGAAACATCTGGAGCTTGACAGATGATATGGGACTCACCCTCGATGAATGCTTCAAGAAGGGGGCCGCCTCTGGCCGGGTTGAAGTGAAGCGCTGGTGTGACATTCACATAGACATAGGGAACTGGTCGGCAGAAACACCCTGAAAAGATGGCCGTGAGGTGATTTGATTCCATTCAGAGTTTCTTGGAGGTGTAAAATGGGGTCGTTATACAAAGTACTGCTCCTTTGAAATGATGCACCAAGCGATGCAAACGTTATTGTGGAGTATCGGGCTGGACTAGGCTAGCAAATGTTCGATCCTGTGAAACTGAATGCAGAGTCAATTTTAGAGTCAATCGTAATCTGCGATGCTGTAGAATCAGTATTACTAAGCATCACCCGCAACATAAGTCTAAAGCGATGGGACGTTGATCAAGTGGGGAGGAAGATTAAAGGCAGTTGGCACGAGTAGGATTAATACGCTTAGCAGGACGGAATTCCGCGCTCCAGAGAAGGTGCTGCGCATCGCCCTTTTCAAGGAAGGCACCCTTATAAGAGCTCTATCGAGCTACAACATACCCACCCAAACGCCCACGGCCCCCGCCCACCCACAAATGGACAACCGTTCCTGACGCTCATACTCATTCATTTGCTGAGCAAATAATGAAGCGAAGGAATTGGTATAAAGCGGCCGTGGGTGCTGCATGGATATATGAGTACACACATGAAGCCGTATCTTTGATAGCGTTATTGGCAAAATGCCTGCAGAAAACTCGTCCAAAATTGGTTTTCAAGTCATTAAGAAGGAGGACTTTCTCTTTGCAGGATTTTGGCAGTTTCACTCCATTCCTTCGCCAATTCCCACTATATAGCCCTGCTAGCATTTTAGACCGAGTACCGAATTATCGTATCAACTGCCTTTGAACCTCAAGCACTGCGCCATGTCGCTGAGCGATGTTGATAGATTCTCATTGCGGGGCCAAGAATTGTAGAGCCTCTTCAAGAATACGACGCAAGCCGCAACTGGGGAAAGGTCGTATTCGCTCTCTCTCGGGGTATTTGCAAAGGTCAGTAGTGAAGACAACGTAGCTCGCAGGATGAGTGGTGCGTTTGGAACGGAAGTCGAGTACACGGCGCATTCCATTGAGGTGTTGATCATCGCCTCTGTTGCACTTCCTATTCGCCACTTCGGGACAAGGTGTACGGAGAGCCTAAAGACCTTTTTAGATCATACTGAGAGCTTTATAGGGGGAGATCCTCTTACTACAGCTGAAGCTTATATTCATTGAAAGGCAAAAGCTCGCTTCACCAAAAATTTTACGAGTTGTTTTGGTCATTATCCACAATCGGTGAATTTCTGTAGAATTGAGTTGCAGCATGGACGCGGCGCTCATTAAGAAGAAAGAACCTTGCGTTTTCCAAAATCTTCCCTCGATTCCGCAGTCCTTCCTTCCTTGACTTATGCCTCCCTGGACTTTACGAAAGCAGGATGAGCATGCGGTTGGCTTTATTCAACGCGCCATTGAAAGAGCGATGCTCGGTGTTTCCCGCTACACGCAAATGGGAAATGAAATCCGGTGCTCCGCACTCCGCAGACGATCGAAGATCAGAGACGCCGCTGCTTTTGACAAGGTCTCGAAGATCAAGTGGGCCGGACACGTCATGCGTTTCGAGGACGACAGCTGGACCAGAGCAATCACCGACTGGATTCCACGGGATGTCAAGTGAACGCCTGGAAGACCGCCTACGCAATGGTCAGGCTTCGTCGTAAAAGCTCTGAACGAATGGTATGAGGTTCGTGGTGTCCCTCGAGCAGAGAGAGTCTATTGGGCAACTCTTGTACGTTGAGAGACGAATGGAGACGTTACTGGCGCCCGCTCGAGGAACTCGATGATCAACGGAAGTACAGGTGATAAAGGTGAAGGTAGAAAACTTGCGTTCGTCAAAAAATTGTTCGCATTATTTTCTGCCCAGAGGAGGTCATGAACGCTTGATGAAAACTGTGTTGTGTTTCGCATAGGCCCTCCTCGTACAAATGAAGCGCTGTTGTCGCTATGCGAGAAAGCTTTTCTGAGTGAGCACTACTTCTGAGAAACCAACAACTCGGATAGCGAAAACATTTATTTCTGTTTGGAGCAGCAAAAAGGCCGCACTATTCTTCTTCTTAGTCAGTACATCTGAATTCTTTGTGAGCTCTACAGCTTAAGGGATTAGGATCTCACTATTCTATGAGGGCATCCTAGTCGATGTGAAGGGGTCCGACAGGGCGACAAAATCTCGCCCAAGCTCTTCAGCTTCTCTCTCGACAAGCGTCAACTGGAATGGGAAGATATGGGAGTAAAGATCGACGGCCGAGAACTGCACCATCTCCGCTTTGCCAACGATATCATTCTGGTAAACTAAAATCGAGCAAGTGAAGCGGATGCGGGATTTTGAAGGCGCGTGTGGGAAAAGTTGATTTCACCGAAGACGATGTTCACGAGGAACGGATTGGTTTCTGGTGACCCACTCTCGCTCAGCGGAAGGATTATCTCTGAATGCTCCAGCTATGTGTATCTGGGTCGAGAAACCAATACGTTCAACGACCTAGCATCAGAGCTGAGCAGAAGGAAGCGAGCTTCTCAGGGAGCTTTGAGCATCGAGGAACTGCGAAGAAGAAGAACCGTAGGCTCGCCCTCCTTGGTTCCACGGTTCTTCCTGCTTACCTTTCCCCTCGGAAACATGGACGCTACGAAAGATGAGCATGCGGTTATCATCATTCAACGCGCCATCGAAAGGGGATGCTCGGAGTTTCCCGCTAAACGTAAGTAAAGGAGGGACTGGGCATCTCCGCAATCCGCCAACGATGGAAGATCTGGGACGCAGCCACATTTGTCAAGGTCTCGTAGATCAGGTGGGCCACACACTTCATTCGTTTCGAAGATGACTGCTGGACCAGAACGACTACTGGCTGGATTCCACGCGATGTCAAGCGAACACCTAGACGATCGACTACGCGACCGCCGGACTTCGTCGAGAAAGCTCTGAACGAGTCGTATAAAGTTCATCGTGTCCCTTGAGCACAAAGAACCCACCGCGCAACTCTAGCACGTTGCAGGGACGAATGGAGACGTCACTGGTGCCCGCTCGACGAACTCGATGAATAACATGAGCTACATGACGGATGACATGTGGTACTTTTCCTCTGCACGCTAATCATTTCAGCCCCATTCATAATTTCGATGAATTGCAATAATTGATGCAATATTCCTGAACGCTTTTCGAGTGCACATCGCTTTGCTACCGATAACGAATCATACAAAGTGACTGTAGATAAAGTTAGGTGAAGCAATCAAAACGTCTGGTGTGATGAAAAAAGAACAATAGCCACACTTTTTGAAGAGATTGCCTATTGCTGGTGCAGATTATCTTTTTACCAGGCTGATGCGCATTACTGCGTCCATGGGTAACCTATGGTACTGGACGGATTTCTGTGCTGAGCACTAACACTTAGCCTAATTCCCATATTTCGCAAACGGCCCATTTCATCATGTTTCTCCCTTTTAATGAACACTTGCAGATGTCTGGTGCTTATCATATTTTTGAAAGCACCGCTCATCGGAAACAGGATATCAGCATAGCGGCTGGAAGAGTTTCGATGGTCAACAATTCCAGACATCCTCTTTTCGGTGAAACTCGAGCGAGTAGCGCTGGAAGCAACTCCAGCCGCTGAACTGAGGGATTTCGCTAAGGGATAGGAATATTTTGACTCACTGGGCCTTTGCCCATTGTTGATTTGCCCATTGATTCTTCGACCACGGTGATGAGAGGATATACGGATCACCAAAAGCCCTTGTCAGAACTTATTTCCCCACCTTTAATGTTCCCGCAGCACCTCTGAACTACTAGCAGCTTCCCAGTGTTGCTACAACTCTGCTGTGAATTTTCGGGGCCATCTTATCAGCTGTATCACTTCCTGCCACCTAGCAATAATGTTCCCGTCCTGTCCCCTGTCTTACTTCTTGGAGCCAACGTCCCGTCCTGCTGTAGCCGGCGCTATGATTTTAGTTCCCTTTAGCTTCTAAGGCTCCTTATGTTATCTTATCAGCTCTTATCACTTCTTTCCCCCCTATAGTGTTATAAGGTGAATAGTGTACTTACGCGACTCCTATATTGAGCCGCCTATCGTGTACTGAAGGATTTTATGAATTTCCAGTCACACACAAATACAACAGAAACTACACATTGCCAACAGACAAACTTGCGGATTATATAAAGTAGAAAGACAGTCAAACTCAAGTAGTTTTTCATCCAGTAAGGTCTAATTCACAACAGTTCAGAAGATGATGTAGATGGTAACTGGAAAGGCAAAAACGCAACAAGCTTGCGGGGTATTTGTCTGAATGGAATCAGCAACATTTTTTCACTTTCAAAATAAATCTGCGACTTGCCGGTCGTTTGATAAATCGGTGTCGAAAAATAAATTGTGAGGGGTCACAATTTCAAGTGTAAAGAAAAGAGAGCAAGAAATGGCCGAGGTTCTTCCAGAATGAAGGTGTCCCTCCGGCAACTCTGATTTTATGCCAGAACTCGGAAAAGAGGTCGCCGACTATGAACATTCCCGCCACTCACAATGTTTTCTTCCCAACGAATGGTACTGATAATGCAGTGAGTTCTGTGCGCAGAACTATAAGAACACAGCCCATTCTCATTTTTCTTCCACCTTCTAGATCACAAATAGTACGTAAAACCCTTTAAAGAAGAAGAAACTACAGTTAAGAAAGTGTTAAAAATAACATGAAGGTGCTTCGGGAACCTCCGGTGGGTACTGCGATTATCGCAAGCCAAAGAGTTATTGAAACACTAAAGTTGCCTTATTGGTGAACTGAGGCAGTGTCAAAACGCATCCTACCTTGTGAAATGAAGTTTTCACATTTCTTCCCAATATGTGCAGCTTTCTGAGAAAAATGCTTCAAAGACAGCGGGAGGCTTCCCATTTCACCTTGGGGGTGAGGCGGAAGCCGTCAGAAATCAGGTGGTTCGAACGGGATGAGTGCTGCCCTTCTGTGCTTACTGACACGACCGTTGACATACTCGTGCCCACTCGGCGAGGCACCAAGGTACCTCAAACACCCTCGGGTGTGGGGCGTGAATTCGCAAGGAGCAAGCTTATCAAGGTGGCGAAATAGGCGTCACAAGCTACGAAGAGCGACTTTGCAATCGCTGCAGCGCGTCGACTCTAGACTCTCCCCGTCTCATGTCGAGTGGCTACTTTGTGTTGCGCCGACAAGTAGGTAGGAAATCCTCTGCTCAAAGGCACATTTCGCGATAAACTGAGGCTATAAGCCCTCATATGTGCCAGATGATCCGGCATGCGATTTTAGAGGCAACACTACACTAGAAAAGTAAGCATTTGCAAGAATTATTGTGGAAGCTGAACAGTTGGGCCCATGAGTATCTCTTGGGCCCGTGCCGACCCCAGAGGCTTTTTCGCTAGTAACCCCTTTACCACCTTTTCCTTTCTGAATGGTGAGAGTGAAGTGATAGCGGAAAAGAGCTTGTATCACTACGACAACAACGAGTGAGAATTCGAACAAACAGGCCTTCTCCTCTCTGTGTGCACGTACAAGCTGGCTCCGGGAGTCCCACACAGGCTGACGGTTTTTTCTCTGTTTTTTCTCCAGTACTGCGTTACAGACGTGATTCTTTTTTGTTCGTATCTGACTGCATTATACGATCGGTTGTGGCGGACTTTGCTTTGAGGCGCGCGATGCGGCGACTGGGAAGTGTTGTTCCACATCCGACATACACCCACAACTTTAAGCAGCCACAGCGCCCCCCCCCCTTGCTACTTTTTGTGGAGCTACGAAGGTGACAAGAGGTTGCGGATGAGACTGTTTGGACAAGAAGGAATATCGCAAGCTGGAGCAGAGCGTCTGTCTTTGAAACTGCGGTGACGTGAGACCTCAATGAGAAAAAGCACTGATGGTACCGAATGGCACTGAAAACACTGACAAGCGGAGTATCCAGGCACGTTACTGGTAGCTCGTTTTGGCTACAATTTGCGACCCATTGTACATTATTATTATGTATCCATGCTTCATTGCATCCACAATCGCACGGGTCGATATGAAATATCCAAACTAGGGAAACCGCGCTAACACAACGGCTGACATCGTGTATGTGCGTGACATCACACCGATGTGCGTGAACACACACATATACCGTATGGTTAGAGGTGCTTGCAGAAATAATGGCCCCGGTTACTGAATCGTTAGAGCAGCCATTACTGCCGGAACGTTCACACTAATTGTTAAGCTGGTTGACGTGCCAACGTGTGCAGGCCGCTTAGTATTAATCTATCGATAGTTGAGGCTAAATGCAGAGGACTGACATCCTATCAAGATTCTATGGGTTGAATATGAGGTCGAATCCTCATTCAAACATCTATGAGTTAAAACCAATTTCCAGCCTACCTCGAGGAAAGGAGTGGACAGCGTGTCGTCCCGATATAAAGGATAGTTTTTCAGAAGAAGCAGGAGATGACATTAGGTGTGCATGGAGCACGACATCCTGTTACGTAAAAGTTGCTGCTAGATACGTGCTTATCCACCCCCCCCCCACCCCCGATGTTGTTTCACTACGAATCTGCCCTCCCTCCTCCGCTGATAATAAGGGACGATACAATCCCTTGGAATACATAAATTTTGAGTCTGAATTTTGAATTTTTTACGCGCACTCAGAAGTTGCACTGGACGTCTTCTGCCCATTGCCCTATAGCACGCTATTTCACGATCTTGTAAAACGGGGAAGAAACACTAGAAGTACCTTTTTTGAATAACCATCTTTTTCTTGAAAGTAGAATTTTTGTGAAGCGCCAGATTAAGTAATGATCGATTGTGTTTGAACCATTTTGAGAATCTTTTTTTTCAAAGAAATGTACTCGTTGTGAAATCGCTACTGAAATTTGAAATTAAAAATTGCATTTTAAAAAATCCCCGCCGCGTAGTCGTCCTGAGATAAAAAAAGAGGTCGAACAAAAATAGCAAGTAGTCCAGTGGAGGCTCAAGGACAACGTAGAAGGACAAGTCGAAAGTACAAAAGTCGACTATGCAGCTTCTACTCGAGAAATCTCTTTCAAAACCGAGCATGCGTGATAAGGTGACTGAAAGGAACGCTGAAGTCTAAAGCAGGAGCCGAGGCATCGACTGTGTTGCTGCTGCGTTGTATATTGAGCTTGCAGCGTTACAAGGCCCAGTCCACCTACATTGTATTTTTGTAAATGGGAATAACATCATTCAGTAACAATCTCCCGGTAGAAAGGCTCCATGCTATTTGAGAAGGGTCTATATGGAACACATTAAGTTTCCATTAAGTTTGAGGGGCGACTTTGAACCACAAAATAACGCGCAAGTTCTAGGCGAATGCGAGCTTTTTTTTCCTCTTTTGTCCAATGGATATTACTTCGTTCGACATCACGTAGAGCATATAGTCGGTCATGGAAGTCAGAATGCTCGATTTTCTGAAGACATAGTGTTTTTGTTGTACCTTTGACTGTGGCGCATACACGCCGTTGCGGATTTTGCCCTGAAGTTCAGGCTTTAGTTGCAGTATTGAGGACCGCATCAAGCCCTTATTCTCATTTACCAGGCTCTATAGTCTTTATATACACCTCTTGCTCATGTGAACTAGGGAATGAAGCACAGAGGTGCTGAACAACACCTCCGCGGAGTGCTTCTTACGCATCTTCCTTTCCTAATCAGAGTGACGTCATAAGAACATGGACCTACAAGTTGTGCGTCCTTGCACGGAAGCATTGGTTAAGATAACATGCCCACCTGCAGTTTTGTAATATGCTCTGTTTCCCCATTAACCGCACAATCGCAGAGGGGTTCATAGGAAAAACAGAGGTGCAGCTGGTGTTCTTTGAAGCTTTTGGCAATTTTGCAAGTTCACCAGGGCAGGAGTTGAGAATCGGCAGTTCGACTCCTGAAAGAAGCATAATTCATCAGGTTTTTTGTTTATTCTATAGCCAGTAGCACACCAGCAGCACCTCCATCACCCATTCTGGAAACTACATGCAGGTCTAGCAATGATCTCTGCAAATGCGACTCCTCTCCTGAGAGGGGTCAAGTACGACCCCCCCCCGCCGCGGATTCCGCGTTGTATGTTGGACGTGGCCCAGACCAAAACAATTTCCATTCCGTTCGAGGACTTGAGCATGGTCGCATCTTTTTGTCGAACTTATTATTAGGAAATTGAGCCACACATACAGTCATACATATTAGGTTGTCGGAAAGTTCTTAGCGTTTTGGGTGTTTAACTTTAAACGATCATAACTTTTTAACACTCATCGATTTAATCCAAATAAGCACCATTCGAATCAGCACACTTTTGCCAATGTGGGCCGCAGTCGAGAATCCCATCAAAGAAAAAACTGGTGGTCGAGATCCACGAAATCTGCGAAGGTTCTTTTTGCCTGGTCTTAATTGTGAAGTATTTTTCAGCAAGGAAGTTCTGAAAATGTCTGAAAAGGTGACAGTCGGTTGGTGAAAGGTCTAGAGAATATGGTGGCTGAGGTAGAACTTCAACTCCCAATTCGTTCAATTTATGGATAGTGATTTGTGAACGTGTGGGCGGGCGTTGTCAGCAAAAGAATCGACCCTTTCTTTTGATAAGTTTGGCTGCAGCTGACAATATTTTCGGTACATTTGGTCGGTTTTGTTCACAGTAGGGTTCTGCTGTATGGTTTGCTGGTGATGAAAAGTTATAGTGGATTAAACAGCCGATGACCACCAAACCTGACCAGAATTTTTTTTTTCGCGAGGGTTCGGCTTTGAAAATTACCTCGGTGGTTCCTCCAAATCCAACACTGTCCGGAACGTCTCCTGTTATCATACATGATCCATTTTTCATCACAGGTGACAAATCCGTTCAAAACTGGTCAATTCTTTTGCGCAAAAGCAGTGAAGAAGGAACCTCGAGACGTGCCGATTCCTGCCGGTCACTTCGATTGTGGGCACCCAATTGTCGAGTTTTTCACCTTCCCAATGCGTTCCAGACCATCTGCAACAGTGGAATTTGCCAAGGCCTAGCTCTTCTGCTATCTCTCGATCTGTTTGGGATGGGTCAACCTTCAAAATCCCCCTAAAATCCTCGTATAGATATTGCTTTAGGTCGACCGCTATGAGGCTCACCTTAAGGCTGAAATCTCCAGAGCGAAATTTATTGAGCCATTGCCGCACAGTGCTTTCTTTAGCACTAATTGGGCCCCACACTTGTTAATTTGTTGGGCTGTTTCGATTGCGGATTGCCCCAATTTTATAGCCGAAGAAAAATCGTCCGAAGTGCTCTTTTCACATGCCTTGAAAAAAATCTTGAAAAAGAGGGGTTTATCAAGCAATGGTGAAACGGCAATTATACCATCAGATAGCGCAAGAAATTCTCTACAGGATGTGCTACTGAGAAGCAAGGCAGAATGAGTTTTTAATCAGCAGTGAATGTACAAAGAATTAGGTGCACAAAACGCTAAGAACTTTCCGGACACCTAATAATTAAACTTATTAGCACATATTTGGCATCACATCTGTACTGAGTCATCATCGCAGTCCTCGCAGGGGTGTTGAAAAGGTGTACTGGAGATAAGCATTTTCGCGGAAGTAAATGTGCTCCCGCGGTCAAAAAAAGTGAATCTGTGTTTGCTCGTTTACCAAATCATGACGTGGTGTAGCTTCTATCGTCCTCCAGAAACTGTCGTTCCCACAAAGAACCATGAATAAATCTGGCATTATATAGTGACTGGACAATATCTGAGTCTCGCTGCTCTTCCTCTTCTGAATGAACCCTGAGCTCATGATCTTCTCTCGCGGCCGAGTGGACCTTATTGTGATGTCCACGAACGACGGCGTGCTGCTGCGGGTGCGGCATTCATAACTATCAACCTTGTAGCGAAGATGTTATTGTTGTGTAACTTGCTAGTAATGGCCCAGGCGAGCTTGGCAATGGATATTCATTCGTCTTACTTCATAGGCCCTCACTTGCTACCTACTTCCCATAAGTGATCTTGAGAGCGGGCCGTTGGAAGGCAATTTTCGAATCCTGCTGCTTCAACGACACCATTGACCAATCTCGACCAACAACTTCGTCGAGCTGCAGCTGAAACTGCAAGGGGAATCAATGAGCGCCTACTATTGGCGTCAAAATGCTTTGGAACGGCAAACCTATACTTTTTGCTAGCGTAATGGAGACGAACTGGTGAGGAGGAGTATTGATTTTGATCTTGTACATGATGAGCATGCGTGCCTGCCATCGCTTCTGCTGACCTCTCTTGTGGACATGTTTGGAATTCGAACATGTCTACGCATATGCAAGACAAGCATGACAGAAGAAGGGACAAAGAGAAGGAAACGAATGAATGATGCAAAGCTTCGAAACCTCAATTCATGATACCGTCATACTGCGATGTGGTTAGGTGTGCGTCCAGACTTCGCGATGACGCGCGTCGACGCGTTACGATTGGAACGTGCGCGCAGGGAACCAATGCCAATCGATGCGAGTCTACGTGACGAGGCAGCACTTACCACCACCCTATTCCCTCATACTCTCTTGGAACACAAGCGGTCGGCGTCCATCCCCATCTATCGAGCGTTCGTAGGAGAGAATTGATCGGCGCCAGCCGTCTGCTCCGTTTGTGTTTATGGTTTTGTTGTGCTGATGTAACTGTAGCGCATCGACGCGCGTAACAGCGCCTCTTCACATGCAACAGCGCGTTACAGCGCGTCGGCGCGCGTCATCGCGAAGTCTGAACGCTGTCTCAGATGGAGCCCCAGAAGACCGATTTCAAGGGGCGGCAGATTCAGCTGAATGTGCGTCAAATTTGCAGTGCGCTAACTCGCTTTGCAATCACATCGATGAGGTTATCCTTAAGGACACATTCCATCGTTCAGTAACGAAAGCATGCATCACTCATCAGCACTCTTCTACACTACAATTAGTGCTTAGCGTATGTGAACTTATGTGAAGGCGTTTAGGCACGGTGCTCGCTTACCTGAAAAATGACGTCGTTCCTTATGTGAAGTTTCAAGTCCATAATCGCCTGAGGCGAACCATTCTAGTGTCGCGAAAGGGCGTCGTGTTGACGCAGAAGAGTGGAGAGACAGAGACTATCCAACTTAGTATCTAGATTCCTGACTAGTAATTGGTACGTTCTGATGTATTTTGTGCACTTTTTGCTGGCTGCAGCCTTTTGTGGCAAGATTTACGACACCATTACGAAGTTATTGCACGCACTGCAATGCAATGCGCTTTTCGAATGGTTGGTGCATAATGCATGGAACTTATGGTTACGGCTGGTGCTCATTCGGTGGGTCAAAGCGAATGCAGTAGACTCCGGCCATTTCATTTCAATTTTCGTAGCTTCAGAGAGCTCGCCATAGAAGGGGTCACTTTGCGTGACATTGTAGTGAGGCGCTCTCTTCGTAGACCAATCCATGATGATTTGCCTCCCGCTGGCGCGCAGATTCGCCTTTTCTCCGCTTGGCCAGTTGCACGCGAAATGAGCCTCGATTTCGAGTCGAGCTGTTGCTGGGAACAAGCTTTCATTGAGTTTAGTAGCCGTGGTGTTTTAGTGCTAACGCAGCGCCAGGCTCCAGGCGTTTCCGCCCCCAACTAATTGTGATATTCGTGTTCTGAGGGGGTAAGTTACTACCGATGACTAGATTTTAGCTACGTCAAGATTTTAATCCAAAAACTGAATGATGTGTCTGTAAGATGGGAGTTGTTTAGACTCAAAGTGATGTCCACCGTGACGAGTCCTTTCACCCATTTCTCGAGCACCTTTCAAACTGCTGAGAGAAAGTCGTTGAAAAACTAAAGCCTAAGGATACCTAACCGGCCTGTGATGCACGGGTGAGACGTTTGTGAGTCAGATGGACCTGCTATACGAGTCAGGGGACCAAAAAAACTTTAGTTTTAGCCACGAAAATGCAGTTGAAACCCGAAACGTGGTGGTCTTCAAGAGTGAGAACTCCTTTGTACCGCCAGGTGACGCCCTTGAATTATTCCCTCTACTGGAAGGAGGGAGCGAGCGAGGGACATCAAGGGATGCAAAAAAAACAGACTAATAATTTTTCGCCCAACATAGGTAAAAAAAGGCACTATACCTCTTGAAAACGAAAACCCAACCTGAGCCGGACGAGATACACAGGCGAACTTCCCACACTCGTAATTTGTTTGCGAAGTTCAGGTATTAGGTTGTTGCAGAAGAAATGCAGGATTTTACTTGCTTGTATTTCAATCCTATTTTATTCCAATAATATGTTACTTTAATACAAAGTGTTATATACTATTCGGAAGCTGATCTCATGCTCTTTCTAAATTATACTCCAAGATTGGTTGTAATTCATTTTATTATAATTTTTATTGACATTTTATTGGCAGATGTCGAAACGTGAATTTCGCACTATTTTCTTCTGTGAGTTCAAGCTAGGACGAAAACGCTGCCGATACAGCTCGGAACATCAACGAAGTTTGGGGTCAAGAAAGTATCAAATCTACGGTCCAACGTTGGTTCCAGAAGTTTCGCTGTGGCAACACCAGCCTTGGAAGATGAACTTCATGTTTTGTGGTCTGCCGCCGGTCTCATCCATCACAGCTTCCTAAATCCTGTGAAACAATTACAGCAGAGAAGTACTGTCAACAAATCGACGAAATGCATCAGAAGCCTTAACGCATGTGCCAAGGTTGGTCAATATGAAGGGACTCCACTCTTCTCGCACGACAATGCCCGACCACCATTTGCACAATTTACCGCTCCAGAAAATAAACGGATTGGGCTATGAAATTCTGCCTCATCCACCATACTCATCAGACCTGTCGCCCACCCATCACCACTTTTTCAAGCATCTGGACGACTATCTTAGAGAGAAAGGCTTCAAAAACCAAGACGATGTCAAAAACGCTTTCAACGATTTTGTGGCCTCTAAAAAGAATTACAGTATCATTTAGAAAGAGCATTAGATAAGCTTTCGAATGATATATAACAATCACATGTTATTGGAATAAAACAAGTATTAAATACAAAAAAACGAAATCCTGCATTTCTTTTGCAACGACCTAATAGCAATTTTTGTTTATGTTTTTGCGACCAGCACTGAGGGCTCTGTCAGCATACGGTTCCATGGTAAATGAAGTGCCTTCCTAGCCATCGCATCCAGTATAAGCTGTTATAATGAATTAATAGCATTAAAATCAATTACAATTTCAGAATTTTTTTCATACATAAGCAGCTTGTTGCCATGGCATAATTGCCACCACATTGCCTGGCATCTTGATAGTTCAGGAAACTCGTATCAATTTCGGGAGTGGGAGGCGTTCTATTGCAGGCGTTTTCGGTAGCCTTTCAGCTGTTTTACTCGGAGGCGTCCCACTTATCTCAAAACACTTGCTTTTGTTATTGGGATGTAATTCCAGAAGGTTTGGTTACCTTATAAACAGTACGTAGAATGGAAAGCGTGCACTCTTGCAAATACCATCCTACCTGATGCCACAGAGCGCTCGAATGCTGTCGATCGAACTTTTTTGAATTTGGTTATCGATTCTCTTTTTTTATCTCATTCCACTAATTAAATTTTCGATTGCACATATTTTTTGGAAGCGGATCGGATCCATGGGCATATTCATGCGGTGCATCGCAGTTTTGTGGTCTTGTGCATTTCTAATAATAAGCTCTGCGAATATCCTTAGAACTGAGAGTTTACTGGGAGTTTCAAAAAGAGCTCATACCGAATTTTCCCATTATCGACACTGCTCCTTGCAGAAAAAATTCAAAATAACCTTCCAAAACACACGACTCAGTAAACCGACTTCTGTTAGTTGAGACCAACTTCCGTTCTGTTCAAAACGTTTTCAATTCTATATTTATTTGTCTTCGAACTTCACACGAGGTTGTTAGACACAGTAGTAGGCTAACGTTTCGGCACGATTGCCTTCTTCGGAGCCTGGAAGTGGAAACCAATTTATGATTTATACGACCCAAATGTCATACCACCCTACGAGACCTTCAAGACCCACTAGACCATCACATAATTAATAGGGAAAAACCAAATACCGTACCTTTTAGATCACGAGATCAGCCCGTTCGACGATGTGGTGCTTTGTCGGCCGTGATCGTATCCAGGCTCCTGAGGATGGTTTTCAATTCTGCTCTTCATACGAAGACGGTTATAAGTAATGATTCTCGCAACTACGCAGCATGAACAGATGATGTGTACCCTCCAAGAACATTAGGGTCCTGCCGCCACTCAATAGATTGTGGTCACGGAAATGAGTAGTGGAAATGGGCTTGAGGTTACCTATTTCTGTCCACACCCTTTTCACTCTATTAGGTGAACTATCATATCGGGTCAGCATATCTGCTAGAATGAGTTCTGTGATTGTCTTCGAGACCCTATTTCGGACACGATGGTGTCGTGAAAGACTGTCCTGTAGATGGGGCATGGTTTCATGTAACTCATTTATTCTTGGCCTTAACAGCTTTGACGTTCAAATCAGAAAAATAAGGAAAAAAAATTCGAGTGCAGATGGTCTGGAAGCGAATTGCTGTCCATACTACAAAAAAGCGAAGTAGAATACATACGAGTGGCTGTAATAGAAGAAATTTTTCTTTGTATGGTATTGTTCACAATGTTGACCACCACATTTCAGACCAAGGACAAGAATTTCAGTGAAATAATATCAATTTTCAGGATTCTAAGTCAAAGGAGTTCAAACTTTCCCTTAACCATATATGGAGCTCAGGGCAACAGCGTTTACTCTAGCAGTTTGTAATTGATCACATAGAACCAATAGCTCCTATATTGTTTTCGTGTCAAAAAGAAGTTCTCCTTGATAGCGAACTGCTCCGGTTTTCGATTGAGAATATGTATTACATTTTGCTTTAAATTCACAAGAGTCACATTAGCTGCTCTTGTCAGCACTCCAGTAATGAAAACGTCGTCGACCTGAAAGCAAAACCAACATGAATCCAAGCGTCATCAATCTACAGTTGTTTTTTTCAGGTTGACTGCTTTTCATGGTTTTTTTCTGATACAACAGTATTCAGAGCAGTGACACCATCTCACTATGCTGCTAATCGAAAAACTGGTAAATAAATTACCCAAAAGAAGCGTTGCGTGTGAGCGGCTCTCAGCATTCGTCCAATAAGTGGAAGCGGTGCAAAATAAGCCATTCCTGAACAGTAATTCGGAAACCTTTCGTCAGCCCACTCTTCTTTTGTCACCTTCCTGAATGAAGAACTTTCCACACAACAAACTGAAGGAAAATGCTAACATCACCCTTTACGTTTGTCTGTGATGAAGAGCATTCTTTTTGCTAAGGGAGAGCCTTAGGAGAGGTGGGAATCATATCAGAGGAATTATGCGAACAAGCAGAATCACCCCGTGCTGTCAAATGTACCCCTTTTTCTCATCGTTGACTCGCTTGGCACCCACTGGGAGTGTAATGTTTGCGTTCAACAAGTCAAACTACCCCTCTAGACAATTTTCCAGCAAATCTGTTTATGGCCTATTTTGGTGCGGGCGCCTCAATGGAGTACTCCTGAGCAGTAACTCGGAACCATGATTTGCTGGAATTTTCAAGATGAATCGAAGTTTTGTCTCGAACTCCGAAAGTTGGGACAGTAAAAGACAACGGGAAAAGAAAGTTGGCGTCTGGATAACTACTACAGAACACATATGCTTCGTTTCGTAGCTAACCCCAAACGAATCCTTGCTTTCGTTCACCATGGGACTCACCAAGGAGGTAGGGTCCGAATAGTGCCTATCCAGAGCAATGCAGGCAGTATCGCAGTTATTGGACCAGAAGACGCACTGCATCAAATAGGCTTGTCGCTTACAATGTATCTAGTTCCGTGACAGAGTCGCTTTGTAACTTAAAAACCCGCTAGCAGCCCCAACTGGCACTTAAGATACATAGTAGGAGCTAAATGCGAACGCATTATTCAGGCACTGCGTCAGCACCAAGGTTATACCGTTTGTAACCATGTTCACTCCCGTTGACAGGGGTATGCATGAGTACTCCCTCCACATTCCCTCCTCAAGCCTTATGATTACTCTACCACATTGAACGGAATTGGGCAGCATGATTGATCAATATTTGTTTCCTGGTAGACTTTTCCTCTGATCTTGGATATCTTTCCAGAAACGATTACCATTTCGATCCGTTGCGCCGTGTTGGTTGCGTGTTGATGCACCTGAAATGAAAAGAAAAACCTAGAAAGACTGGAGCAGCGCATCCACGACTTTGAATGGTGGATAAGCTAAATTTTACAGTTTCCGTAAAACCAAGAGACACGCCATGATGCCCTAAATTCCGTTACATAAGTTCGCTGTTAGATGAGTTCGCGCGACATCGCGATCGGCGGACGCACGAACTCTGAGCGTGATCTCTAAGTTAGAGTCACTTACCATTTTCAGAGGAATCTCTTTGGGACGGGAACCTTTAAAAAGTGTGGCCATAAAAAAAATGGTTGGGTCATCGAAAACTGATAAGGGGCCGCATAACAGAAGTGTCGAACAAGCAACAATAATATGGTATATTGTAGCTTGACAGGGCGCTACGAGGCTAGCTCCACTAGGAAAGGCGCCACACAACGCCCGCTCAGGGGCTCCGAATTCTGTCCCACTAGGCGTGTCTATTCTACATCTCCTGGAGACTTGTCCAGTCACTTGCCTTTAACACAGATACACGTGCTGGCAAGGCGGAAGTAAAGAAGAAAAAAGTTTAGTGAAACTGGGAGGTGCGATTAGGTTACTTTTATGCTTTGCGAAGCTTTCTGCAAGAACACTCGCGAAAAAGAAATATTCCAGAACTCTGAACCGGGTTCAGCCGCAGTTTCTTAATTCAACTTCTTTCAAGCCTTCTTTCCAAGTTACTTCCGTTACTTCTAAGAAGAACTTCTACTTCTTGTAGTGAAGTAGAGAATTCGCTTCTAGCTGTTTGCTCTAAACTTACTTTTCATATACCTGCAATCAGTCCGTTCGCAACCAGACGCCTGTAACATTTCCACCAATGGCTGCTTTGTTCCTAAATCGGTCACTACACGATCAGCATTGGTAGAGCAATGCATCGAACGCGGGCTCATGCCGCGCCACACTCGCCGTCCCCTCTATTTGATATGTTATAAATTATATGTCATCAAATCCCTCATCATTTGCTTGATCACTACCCTTTACTGTTTCTTTTTATGATCATATCCTCCAGAAATGTCTTTTCCATATCAGCTTTCCTGGAAGTAACAACTGACTCCAGCTTGCAACTTCCCAACTCATGCTTGCGCGGCGATCGCGATGTCGCGCGTACTTGTCTGATGGCGGTCTCATCTACCGACGTTTGGGTATTGACAGGTTCAGATTCGTTAGTATAATGAGCTCTATAACTTCCTGGTGTATGGCCAAATTCCCTTTATAATGTAATACACTGCACTCGGAAGGCACTCCTGCCATTTTCTGATTGTAAAACATCCTTTTTGTGTGACTGAGAGCAAAGTTCCTCTCCCTGCTCTTAAACACGCTCTTTTCTACTTATATTAGTTTGGTTGCTTTAGATGAAGTAATCCAGGGATCTTTCAAGATTCCTAATTCTAGGATGATTGCCCATGAAGAATCAGCAATTCTTGTGATGGAAGGATTCGCACTGGTAAATAATTAGCAGTACTCGACATTGAAGCTACTACCGGGACTCATCCCGCTCAACGCTCCCCGACCAGAGGTCTGGCCGGAAGGGCCTGTTGCAGGAAGATCCGCTGGACGGTCACTAACGGAGCTTGTCTTCTTCAGACCATACCGGCCCTTTTTTATAGGCTTCGCTGTGATAATTGTCCTTGTTGTTTTCACCTTCTCCATAAACATCCTTCTATAATTGGTTTTCCTGTGATTTGATTTTTCCCAAGCTCTCCCATCTCCGTCTACCAACTCCAACAACAGGATCACCCCATGTTTTATGTGATCCGCATGGATTTTTCTTACTCTCATGGCTCTCATAGGTGCTTGATGCAGCGTAGGTGCTGGAGTCTGAGAATTTGGTTACAGTACAGGTACCCAACGGTCCCCTTTCCCGGTTGGACATCAAATTTCCTCTCTTTCTTTTTGTTTCGATCCTAATTCTTGTTTTCCCGCACCTATTTAAGGATTCAATATTTCCTGTTTCTATATATTCGAATTAGGATAGGGCGAACATCTGCTGACTTCCTCTCGTGCAGCAGTATTCACGAATTCCGCCAGAATGAAGAGATTCTATTGTCCAAAATTATTCCGAGAACGCACTCTCGCTGAGGTGAGCTCGTTCCCTCTCGAAAGGCCGCTGAAGACTGCCCATCTTCTAGGATGGTGCTGAACTGAACGCGGAAAACCAGCGTCAGACCCTCGCGACAGGTCGGCTGGTAACATTGAGTCGCAACTATGGATCGAAGCACTACTTCAATGGACAATGCTAGGGCGCCCCGCTGAGGCAACGCGCGATGGGTTCGCCCGACCACCGTGAAAAATGGACGAGGGCTACCAAGGGGTGGAACTGGCTAAAGAAGATAGCCTATGTGAGACCGCTGCGCATTGCCACGTTGAACATTGGCACACTTACAGGACGCAGCAGCGAACTGGCGAAATGTTGAAACGGCGCAGAGTGGACATAGCTTGCATCCAGGAGACGCGGTGGAAGGGACACAAGTCCCGCGACATTGGCGAAGGTTGCAAGCTGAGCTACTATGGCGAGACCAACAGCAAAGGCATGGCCATTATCGTTAGTACCGAGCTGCGAAGTCATGTCGCCGAAATAAGACGTCATTCAGATAGACTCATATCTGCTGTGATCGATGTAGCAACCCGCCGTCTTTGTGTGTTTTCAGCCTACACCCCAAAAGCGGGTGTGACGACGTGGAAAAGTAGTGATTTTGGGCTGAACTAAGAATCATATTGCAGCAGTCCCCGCGAGCGAAGTAATCCTGCTTTGTGGCGACCTAAATGGCCATGTTGGTAACGCTCGGAGTGGTTATAGCTGTCATGGCAACAAAGGATACGAGACAAGCAATAAAGACGATGACGTATCTTAGAATTTGCTGAGGCTAATGATCTTGCTATCTGTAAGACATTCTTCAAAAAGAGAGAAAGCCACCTTGTTACATACGCAAGCAGTGGGCAGAAAAGTCAAATAGACTTCGTGTTGGTACGCAGGCTTCCTGCCATCAAAGATGCGAAGGTAATCCCGTCGGACTGCCTGGCACCACAGCGCAAGATGCTCGTTGTGGATACGAAGATTACCGAGCGTAGAAGCGGCACCGGTCGGTCTATGGGGCCAGAGCGAACCAAGTGGTGTAAACTGCAGGGCAAGGAGGCAGCAATTGTCCGTGCATGCAGCTTACCTCCAGTTGATGGCAGGCCTGTCAACGATTTGTGGGCAACTTTCAGCGGATCCGTTACAGTTGCTGCTGAAGTGGCTCTAAGAATTACGAAACCTGGTCGACGTATTGACAAACAAACGGGTTGTAGACGGCCGAAGTGAAATGGAAAGTAATGGAAAACAAGACTGCTTACAAAACCTGGCTCACGCATAGTACTGCCGAGAACCGGAGGAAGTATACTATCACTAGATGAGAGGGAAGAGATCCGTGGCAAAAGTAAAAGCAGAGATTCCCGGAGCCTATACGAGCAGCTAGGCACCGAGGAAGTTGAGAAAAACATCTACAGATTGGCGAAAGGAAAGGTCCAAGCAGCGGAGGACGTTGAGCACTATATGTGCATGAAAGACTTGAATGGGAGCGGCTGCACAGTAGGCGAAAGATACTGCCTCGCTGGTGGCAACATTTTAACGAAATTTCCAACGTGGAGTTTGCACACCTTCCACGTACAGCCTATCACCTTTGAAGAGGACCAAGGCGATCGACAGCATGACGAACCAAAAAGCGGACCAGAACATACCGGCAGAGGTCTGGAAAAAAAGGAGCTACGACAGGAAGATATCCCGTGGCTCACGCAATTTCTTAATGCAGCCGTTGATTCAGGTTGTGCACCTAGAAATAGGCTACAAGCATTACTGTCCATTTTCAAAAACAAAGGAGACTCGGCCGAATGTTCCAATTATCGTCCCATTCGCTTACTTTCGCACACCATGAAGATCACCGAGCGAATTCTTGATCAGCGGTTACACGACATGATTGATTTGAGCAACAACCAGTGCGGCTTTGTGAAAGGACGAGGAACAATGGATGCAATATTCGCCACTCGTCACTCATGGAGAAGCATCGGAAAAAGCGACAACCACTTCATATGGCTTTCTTATACCTCGGGAAAGCTTACAATTGAGTGCCCCACCAACTAATCCGGTATGCGCTACGTGAGCATGGAGTGTCTGAAGCATTTATCAGCTGAATTTGAATGCTGTATATGAACACCACGAGACGAGTACGATGTGGCGGGTTTATCGAAGAGCTTTCCAATGGAGGTTGGAGTTCACCAAGGTTTGGCCCTCTTGCCACTTCTGTTTATCCTCATCATGGACATACACGAGATCTGCAACATGCTGCTCCATGGACATTGCTCTATGCTGACGATGTTATTCTAGCGGATGTCAGTAGAGAGGAATTGCAACTCAGGCGCAAGCATGGAATGACCGTCTAAGCCAGTATGGCCTTCGCAACACCAGGAAGACGAAATACTTAGAGACGGACCCTAGTGATGGCAAGGCCAATGTCAAAGGCGAAGACTTACTGAAAACGATGTCTTTCAGTTACCTAGGGTCCCGCCTGCAAAGCGGAGGTGGTGTTGATGATGAGGTTCGAATGAGAGTCAACGCGGCATGGATGAGATGGAGAGAAGTCACTGGGGCGCTATGTGATAGGCGCATGCCTCTTCGCCTCATCAAAGATATATCAGACCATGGTTCGACCTGTGGCACTGTACGGATCCGAATGCTGGCCATCAACGAAAAGTGCCGAGCGCCAACTCCACGCCATGGAAATGCGAATGCTGCGACTGTCAATGGGCATTTCACGAATCGATAGAATCAGTAATGATGTGATAAGATGCCACATGGGTGTCGCTCCAATTGCCGAGAAGATGCAAGAGAGACGACTCCAGTGGCATGGCCACGTTTTGCAAGCTGAGCGTGATATCGTCGCTTCTATTGCATATCGATTTGAAGAAGAAGGTCAACGGCCGAGAGGAAGACCAAAACAACGCTGGCAGGACACCATAAATGCGGACTTGAGAATGGTCAACCTCTCTGAAGAAGATGCACTGGATCGAACAAAGTGGCGAATTTCGATCCGAAGAACGGACCCTGCACAAGCGGGACAACGTTAGGAAGAAAAAGGAAGGCGCATGCTTGCTGAAAATCTCCTCCAGCTTCACTATTGTTTGATCAACTGCGATGGTGCCCCTTTTGGCAACTACCCCCCCCCCTTTAATTATATTATTACCAGCCGGCTTCGTCGGCTGACACCGGCGCGCCTCCTTCTGATATACAAAACGACTCCGGCTACTATATTTATTTTTTTCAAAACGGCTATTTTCAACACTATTGTGGTGTATGGAACGGTAAAAAGAAGCGTTGATCAAGTGGACAGATGAGAGAAAGGCCGGGTATTAGTGGAGCATTTGATCATATGAATGCAGGAAGGACTACGCCCCGCAAGAGCCGGGCCGTATTACAGAGGAGGCCTGGAGTGCTCTGGAACCGCTTGAGAAACCTTAGGCTAGCCATGCCCACCTCGACGCACGTTTCCACCCACAACAGGTATGTCTCATGACTGTGAACCGGTAACCCCTCGATGACGCTACTTGTTCCCGCTGTCTGGAGCATTCAGAACCGTTTCAGGAATTTTAAAATTGGCCCTGCCCATCTCGCCGCGCGCTCCGCCCACAGCGGATGTGCCTCACACTTGTGAACCGATGACCCTTGCGGATCTCAAACTGCTTTTTCCCGGTGTCTGGAAATGTTCTGAAAATCGTTTTGGGATTTTTTTTTCAATTTGGCTCCGCTCACCTCGCCGCACGCTCCGCCCACAACGTATGCCTTGCGCTTCTCAACCGAAAAACTCTTAAACTATTTTTTCCGGTGTCTGAGAGTTTTGGAAGCTTTTTACGGATTTTTTAGACTGGCTCTGCCCACCCCGTGCACGCACTGCCCACAGCGGGTGTACCTCACACTTGTGAAGGCGATGACCCCTCGCTGATCTTAAACTATTGTGTCTGGAATTGGCAGTCGTTTTACGGATTTTTCAGAGCGGCTGTGCCCACCTCGGCGCACGCTCTGCACACAGCGAGTGCCTCGCAAATTCCCTGTGATCAGTCGGGCGCATAATCCACTTTTTTGCCATCTGTAGTGCTTTAGGACCAAATTATGGCTTTTTTACTCGACTCGTGTTCAAATGCATGCCCGCTGTAGGCCTGCCTCAGCATGCAGCAAACAAGGTGGACTCTTGATGGATGTTCATCTTCGTCATGTACTTTTTCTGAAACTTCTAAACATTTTCGTGAACCGAGCTATGCTGGCAGGAGCTCTTTATGGAAAGCGCCGCCTATCTCAAGTACGCCCCGCCCATTTCGGGTGTGTCTCCTCCAGCTCTGCCAACCCCATGCTAACTTTATCCCAGTTTTTCTCGTTTCCGGACTGCATTGTAGCCAAGTTATAGCTATTTTTCAGTGAGGCTTACCAGGGGTCATGTGTGCTATTCAGGTTTTGTCCCATGCTCTATCCATCCCCACCATGTTCCGACCCCTCCAAGTCCTTCTTCAGGTGCTATGAATTTCGTGACAAACAGACAGACGCACACGAGACACACACACCCACTCGCACGGACATAGCCGATTATATATAGTAGGATACATATTATTGTACAACAGGATCAGCCATTTAGTCCCATTTCGTCCTGCAGCAATCAATGTGCAGTATTTGGCGGACATTCTCCGGCTCTTTCTATGGTTTTAAGGGTATCTCACCGGATCTCCACCTATTACTGCACATTTGTGCATTTCTCATTTCTTCCACCGCGCTATCCATGCCTGGGAAGAAGATCTTGCTTCGTGCCTGGCTAATCATCCGTTTCTTCCCATCTTTGGCGTAACCGTCTGGAACTTCATGGGGATAGCCACTATAATTCCCTATAATATGCAACGATTTTGTTATGACAAGGCTGTCCTCTTGACTGCGTACGGTTTCAGTATATCATCTTTACTTTCATTGGCTACCTTTCTGCATATAATTAATTGCAGCTGCAGCAGAGATCGTTTTTTGTGGCCTTGGCTATTTCAGTCACTTCTACAAGCAGATTTTCTATTGTTTTTTTCTGCCATTTGCTGCTCACCTTGTTCATTTACTACCAATCGCTGGGTGACACTCTTTAATTAGGTGATTTCGAGAAACGATTTGCATGACCAATTCTGTAGTCTTGCCACTCTATTTCGAACGAGTACAGCATGAACCTTAACACACATCTGTGCCGCCTATTTGGTGCTATCACCAGAAGCTCCTGTTTAGGACCGAAATCCGCACTAACGGCTGACTATTCGTTAACAGTGGAATGGCGACCATGGAAAAGCTGATTGAAATTCTCAGCACCATGGAATATTTCTAGCGCCTTCTTTTCTATTTAGGCGTAATGCGTTCCTGTTGCGTCAAAGGAAGGACGCTACGCATACGCAATCGCTTTTTCGGTACCTTCTTGGTACCTGTGGTATAATACAACATCGACCATACTCTGGAGCATTGGTAGCTAGTGCCACCGAAATCTGGATTACAGTACTCTAAGGTATCCGCCGCTGTTGACTTTTCACGTATTTGACTGGACTTTTTTCCTGTGTACCCTTGTCTATGGTGCAACGGTGATTCTATGGTTTTCCTTCAAAGGCCATTTAAGGGTTGTCGATCTCGCTATTAATTTCCCATAATATCGCATCATGCCTGAGCGAGACTCTAATTCCTTCTGATCCCTGGGTACCGGCATGTTAAATATTGTCTTCAGCTTACTCGGAAAAAGTCCGATGCTCTATTCCTCGGCCACATTTCCTGAAAACGCTACCTCATTTTCGAAATTCAGCATGTGAATAACCTACATAGAAGGGAATGCGACTGTGCGAAAG
>MU948344.1:0-13299 GCA_036418165.1 Cooperia oncophora
ACGCTTGGCAGGACGGAATTCCGCGCTCCCTGAGAAGGCGCTGCGCAGCGCCCTTTTCCAAGGAAGGTACCCTTATAAGGGCCCTATCAAGCTACAACATACCGACCCAAACGCCCGCCCCCGCCCGCCCACAAATGGACGACCGTTCCTGACGCTCGTATTCATTCATTTGCTAAGCAAATTATGAAGCGAAGGGATTGGTATGAAGCGGCCGTGATGCTGCATGGATATATGAGTACACATATGCAGCCGTATCTTCGGTAGCGGTTATTGGCAAGATGCCTACAGGGAAACTCGTCCAAAATTGATTTTCAAGTCATTGAGAACGGAGGCTTTTTCTTCGCAGGATTTTGACCGTTTCACTCCGTTCTTTCGCCATTTCCCACTATATAGCCCTGCTAGCATTTTAGGCCGAGTACCGAATTATCGTGTCAACTGCCTTTGAACCTCAAGCACTGCGCCATGTCGCTGAGCGATGTTGATAGATTCTCATTGCGGGGCCAAGAATTGTAGAGCCTCTTCAAGAATACGACGCAAGCCGCAACTGGGGAAAGGTCGTATTCGCTCTCTCCCGGGGTATTTGCAAAGGTCAGTAGTGAAGACAACGTAGCTCGCAGGATGAGTAGTGCTCATTAAGAAGAAGGAACCTTGCGTTTTCCAAAATCTTTCCTTCTAGGTGATGTCTTAACAAAGTTATATCCATTATAAGGTGGAAAGCTCCGTGCCCACCTCTTCGATTCCGCAGTCCTTCCTGCCTTGACGTACGCCTCAGAGACTTGGACTCTACGAAAGCAGGATGAGCATGCGGTTGGCGTTATTCAACGCGCCATCGAAAGGGCGATGCTCGGAGTTTCCCGCTACACGCAAGTGAGAGAGGGAATCCGGAGCTCCGCACTCCGCCGACGATCGAAGATCAGAGACGCCGCCGCTTTTGCCAAGGTTTCGAAGATCAGGTGGGCCGGGCACGTCATGCGTTTCGAGGACGACCGCTGGACCAGAGCGATCACCGACTGGATTCCACGGGATGTCAAGCGAACGCCTGGACGACCGCCTATGCGATGGTCAGACTTCTTCGTGAAAGCTCTGAACGAATGGTATGAAGTTCATCGTGAGAGAGTTCATTGGGCAACTCTTGCACGTTGCAGGAAATGGAGACGTTACTGGCGCCCGCTCGAGGAACTCGATGATCAACGGAAGTACAGGTGATACAGGTGAAGGTAGAAAACTTGCGTTCGTCAAAAAATTGTTCGCATTATTTTCTGCCCAGAGGAGGTCATGAACGCTTGATGAAAACTGTGTTGTGTTTCGCATAGGCCCTCCTCGTACAAATGAAGCGCTGTTGTCGCTATGCGAGAAAGCTTTTCTGAGTGAGCACTACTTCTGAGAAACCAACAACTCGGATAGCGAAAACATTTATTTCTGTTTGGAGCAGCAAAAAGGCCGCACTATTCTTCTTCTTAGTCAGTACATCTGAATTCTTTGTGAGCTCTACAGCTTCACGATTAGGATCTCACTATTCTACGAGGGGATCCTAGTCGATGTGAAGGGGTCCGACAGGGCGACACCATCTCGCCCAAGCTCTTCAGCTTCCTCTCTCGACAAGCGTCAACTGGAATGGGAAGACATGGGAGTGAAGATCGACGGCCGAGCAACTACACCATCTCCGCTTTGCCAACGATATCATTCTGGTAAACTAAACATCGAGCATGCGGATGATTTTGAAGGCGCTGTGGGAAAAGTTGATTTCACCGAAGACGATGTTCACGAGGAACGGATTGGTTTCTGATGCCCCATTCACGCTCAACGGAACGACCATCTCTGAATGCTCTAGCTATGTGTACCTGGGTCGTGAAATCAATATGATGAACGACCTAGCATCCAGAGCTGAGCAGGAGGAAGCGAGCTTCTCAGGGAGCTTTCAAGAGCATCGAGGAACTGCGAAGAAGAAGAACCGTAGGCTCGCCCTCCTTGGTTCCACGGTTCTTCCTGCTTACCTTTCGCCTCGGAAACATGGACGCTACGAAAGATGAGCATGCGGTTATCATCATTCAACGCGCCATCGAAAGGGGATGCTCGGAGTTTCCCGCTAAACGTAAGTAAAGAGGGAATGGGGAGCTCCGCACTCCGCCAACGATCGAAGATCAGAGACGCCGCCGCATTTGCCAAGGTTTCGAAGATCAGGTGGGCCGGGCACGTCATGCGTTTCGAAGGACGACCGCTGGACCAGAGCGATCACCGACTGGATTCCACGGGATGTCAAGCGAACACCTGGACGACCGCCTACGCGATGGTCAGACTTCTTCGTGAAAGCTCTGAACGAATGGTATGAAGTTCATCGTGTCCCTCGAGCAGAGAGAACCCACTGGGCAACTCTTGCACGTTGCAGGGACGAATGGAGACGTCACTGGTGCCCGCTCGACGAACTCGATGAATAACATGAGCTACATGACGGATGACATGTGGTACTTTTCCTCTGCACGCTAATCATTTCAGCCCCATTCATAATTTCGATGAATTGCAATAATTGATGCAATATTCCTGAACGCTTTTCGAGTGCACATCGCTTTGCTACCGATAACGAATCATACAAAGTGACTGTAGATAAAGTTAGGTGAAGCAATCAAAACGTCTGGTGTGATGAAAAAAGAACAATAGCCACACTTTTTGAAGAGATTGCCTATTGCTGGTGCAGATTATCTTTTTACCAGGCTGATGCGCATTACTGCGTCCATGGGTAACCTATGGTACTGGATTTCTGTGCTGAGCACTAACACTTAGCCTAATTCCCATGTTTCGAAACGGCCCATTTCATCATGTTTCTCCCTTTTAATGAACACTTGCCAATGTTTGGTGCTTATCATATTTCTGAAAGCACCATCATTGGAAACAGGACATCAGCATAGCGGCTGGAAGAGTTTTTTCGATGGTCAACAATTCCAGACATCCTCTTTTCGGTGAAACTCGAGCGAGTAGCGCTGGAAGCAATTCCAGCCGCTGAACTGAGGGATTTCGCTAAGGGATAGGAATATTTTGACTCACTGGGCCTTTGCCCATTGTTGATTTGCCCATTGATTCTTCGACCACGGTGATGAGAGGATATACGGATCACCAAAAGCCCTTGTCAGAACTTATTTCCCCACCTTTAATGTTCCCGCAGCACCTCTGAACTACATGCTGGAGCAGCTTCCCAGTGCTGTTTTCTCTCCGATGGGTTATTTGTATTCCGCAAGCCATTTCGAACTACCGTACGAGTCATCTATCCAATCACTTTCGATTTCTCCTCGCACTGTCTCGAAAAAATCAAAAAGTTGCAGTTGTTGAAACCCATCTTCTGGTCGGTGCTTGTTGCTTGAAGAATGTGCTCGCCACCGACGAGAAAAATTTTCGATCACAACTACCGGAATTGTTGTCTGCTCCTCAGAAAAGGTCAACAGAAGGCAACGGCTGTGAAATCCGTCGGACGCAGACTCTTTCCAGCCTCAGTCACGGTCTGAGGCGGGATCTGTGCCACCGGAAAGACCTCTCATTTCTTCATCGAGCGCATCGTAAAGATTAATGCTGTCTACTCCCAACAACGCGTTCTCCGCGATGTACTGAAGCCATGGGTGTCGTAGCACTTCGGCCCGGATGGACACGTGCTTCAGCAAGACTGGGAGCCAGCACATCCTGCCAAACCCACGAACTGCCGCTTGTGAAGAGCTGTTTCCCGATTTTGGGGCAAGGACGTTTGGCCTCCCAACTAGCATGGTCCGAACCCCATGGATTATTCCATCTGGGTCGAAAAATCTCAGGAATTCGATGCGCAACGGTTTACCACCTGAAAGTGGCGTTGCTGCGTGTTTGGGACCAAACTACAGCAGAAGAATGCGCGACCATTGTCGGACACTTTGGAAAACGACTACGTAAATGTGTTGAGGCTGAAGGAGGCATTTTTGAACACTTGTTGGAACTTTGTTGTATACGGTCATTGGTACTGATTAGATGAAGACTCCCAGACGTTTAGTTGGCTGATTTCCTTTTTCGAACGGTATTTTTTATGCTACCGAAGTATTCCGAAAAATTGCCAGAACTTTTTGGTCACCCTGTATGTTATGTATAGTGAATAGTGTACCTACGCGACTCCCTACCTTATCAGTTTGAGCGCACTATCGCTGTTTTGAAGGAAGTTATGAATTTCCGGTCAAACACACATACAGACAGAAAACATTCATACACACACACCAACAGACAAACTTAGCGGATTATATAAAGTAGGATAGACAGTCAAACTTAGTAGTTTTTCATCCAGTAGGTCTAAATCTCACAACAGTTCATGAAGATATGTACGATGGTAACTGGAAAGGCAAAAACCAACAAAGCTTCGGGTATTTGTCTGAATTGAATCCACGCAACATTTTTTCACTTTCAAAATAACCTGCGACTGCCGGTCGTTGATAATGGTGTCGAAAAATAAATGTGTGAGGGGTCAGCAATTTCAGTGTAAAGAAAAGAGAGGAAGAAATGGCCGAGGTCTTCCAGAATGAAGGTGTCCTCCGCAACTTCTGATTTTATGCCAGAAACTCGGAAACGGTCGCCGACTATGAACATCCCGCACTCACAATGGTTTCTTCTACCTATGGTACTGATAACTGGCAGGATTTCTGTACTGAGAACTAACACTTAGCCTCATTCTCATATTCCTTCCCACCTCTAGATCCAAATGTCGTAAAACCCTTTAAAGAAGAGAAACTCAGTTAAGAAAGTGTTAAAAATAACATGAAGGTGCTTCGGGAACCTCCGGTGGGTACTGCGATTATCGCAAGCCAAAGAGTTATTGAAACACTAAAGTTGCCTTATTGGTGAACTGAGGCAGTGTCAAAACGCATCCTACCTTGTGAAATGAAGTTTTCACATTTCTTCCCAATATGTGCAGCTTTCTGAGAAAAATGCTTCAAAGACAGCGGGAGGCTTCCCATTTCACCTTGGGGGTGAGGCGGAAGCCGTCAGAAATCAGGTGGTTCGAACGGGATGAGTGCTGCCCTTCTGTGCTTACTGACACGACCGTTGACATACTCGTGCCCACTCGGCGAGGCACCAAGGTACCTCAAACACCCTCGGGTGTGGGGCGTGAATTCGCAAGGAGCAAGCTTATCAAGGTGGCGAAATAGGCGTCACAAGCTACGAAGAGCGACTTTGCAATCGCTGCAGCGCGTCGACTCTAGATTCTCCCCGTCTCATGTCGAGTGGATACTTTGTGTTGCGCCTGTCCAGACAAGTAGGTAGGAAATCCTCTGCTCAAAGGCACATTTCGCGATAAACTGAGGCTATAAGCCCTCATATGTGCCAGATGATCCGGCATGCGATTTTAGAGGCAACACTACACTAGAAAAGTAAGCATTTGCAAGAATTATTGTGGAAGCTGAACAGTTGGGCCCATGAGTATCTCTTGGGCCCGTGCCGACCCCCAGAGGCTTTTTCGCTAGTAACCCCTTTACCACCTTTTCCTTTCTGAATGGTGAGAGTGAAGTGATAGCGGAAAAGAGCTTGTATCACTACGACAACAACGAGTGAGAATTCGAACAAACAGGCCTTTCCTCTCTGTGTGCACGTACAAACTGGCTCCGGGAGTCCCACACAGGTTGGCGGTTTTTTCTCTGTTTTCTTCAGTACTGCGTTACAGACGTGATTCTTTTTTGTTCGTATCTGACTCCATTATACGATCGGTTGTGGCGGACTTTGCTTTGAGGCGCGCGATGCGGCGACTGGGAAGTGTTGTTCCACATCCGACATACACCCACAACTTTAAGCAGCCACAGCGCCCCCCCCCCCTTTGCTACTTTTTGTGGAGCTACGAAGGTGACAAGAGGTTGCGGATGAGACTGTTTGGACAAGAAGGAATATCGCAAGTTGGAGCAGAGGGTCTGTTTTCGAAACTGCGGTGACGTGAGACCTCAATGAGAAAAAGCACTGATGGTACCGAATGGCACTGAAAACACTGAACAAGCGGAGTATCCAGGCACGTTACTGGTAGCTCGTTTTGGCTACAATTTGCGACCCATTGTTCAACGACATTATTATTATGTATCCATGCTTCATTGCATCCACAATCGCACGGGTCGATATGAAATATCCAAACTAGGGAAACCGCGCTTAACACAATGGCTGACATCGTGTATGTGCGTGACATCACACCGATGTGCGTGAACACACACATATACCGTATGGTTAGAGGTGCTTGCAGAAAAAATGGCCCCGGTTACTGAATCGTTAGAGCAGCCATTACTGCCGGAACGTTCACACTAATTGTTAAGCTGGTTGACGTGCCAACGTGTGCAGGCCGCTTAGTATTAATCTATCGATAGTTGAGGCTAAATGCAGAGGACTGACATCCTATCAAGATTCTATGGGTTGAATATGAGGTCGAATCCTCATTCAAACATCTATGAGTTAAAACCAATTTCCAGCCTACCTCGAGGAAAGGAGTGGACAGCGTGTCGTCCCGATATAAAGGATAGTTTTTCAGAAGAAGCAGGAGATGACATTAGGTGTGCATGGAGCACGACATCCTGTTACGTAAAAAATTGCTGCTAGATACGTGCTTGTCCACCCCCCCCCCCACCCCCGATGTTGTTTCACTACGAATCCGCCCTCCCTCCTCCGCTGATAATAAGGGACGATACAATCCCTTGGAATACATAAATTTTGAGTCTGAATTTTGAATTTTTTACGCGCACTCAGAAGTTGCACTGGACGTCTTCTGCCCATTGCCCTATAGCACGCTATTTCACGATCTTGTAAAATGGGGAAGAAACACTAGAAGTACCTTTTTTGAATAACCATTTTTTTCTTGAAAGTAGAATTTTTGTGACGCGCCAGATTGAGTAATGATCGATTGTGTTTGAACCATTTTGAGAATCTTTTTTTTCAAAGAAATGTACTCGTTGTGAAATCGCTACTGAAATTTGAAATTAAAAATTGCATTTTAAAAAATCCCCGCCGCGTAGTCGTCCATCGCCCTACTAAAAAAACCTCACTGTGTAATTGATGTGGGCTTTCGGGTGGCAGAATAGCTCACTACTTACACTTTCGGAGGAGGGCCAAGGATCACATTGGAGAAGATCAGAGAATGGATCATCTCAGTCTGAACAAGAGATAAAAAAAGGTCGAACAAAAAGCAAGCAGTCCAGTGGAGGCTCAAGGACAACGTAGAAGGGCAAGTCGAAAGTACAAAAGTCGACTATGCAGCTTCTACTCGAGAAATCTTTCAAAACCGAGCATGCGTGATAAGGTGACTGAAAGGAACGCTGAAGTCTAAAGCAGGAGCCGAGGCATCGACTGTGTTGCTGCTGCGTTGTATATTGAGCTTGCAGCGCTTACAAGGCCCAGTCACCTACATTGTATTTTTGTAAAAAGGTATAACATCATTCAGTAACAATCTCCCGGTAGAAAGGCTCCATGGTATTTGAGAAGGGTCTATATGGAACACATTAAGTTTCCATTAAGTTTGAGGGGCGACTTTGAACCACAAAATAACGCGCAAGTTCTAGGCGAATGCGAGCTTTTTTTTCCTCTTTTTCCAATGGATATTACTTCGTTCAGACATCACGTAGAGCATATAGTCGGTCATGGAAGTTAGAATGCTCGATCTTTCTGAAGAGCATAGAGTTTTGTTGTACCTTGACTGTGGCGCATACCCGCCCGTTGCGGATCTTTGCCCTGAAAGTCAGCTTAGTTGCAGTATGAGGACCCGCATCAAGCCCTTATCTCAATTTACCAGGCTCGATAGTCTTTATATACACCTCTTGCTCAATGTGGTACCTAGGGAATGAAGCACAGAGGTGCTGAATAAACCTCCGCGGAGTGCTTCTCTACACATCTTCCTTTCCTAATCAGAGTGACGTTCATAAGAACATGGACCTATCAAACATCTCTCACCACTAGTTGCTGCGTCCCTTGTGGGTTTCACGGGAAGCATTGGCTTTAAGATACATGCTTATCCACCTGCAGTTTTGTAACATGCTCTGTATTCCCCATTAACCGCACAATCGCAGAGGGGTTCATAGGAAAAGACAGAGGTGCAGCTGGTGTTCTTTGAAGCTTTTGGCAATTTTGCAAGTTCACCAGGGCAGGAGTTGAGAATCGGAGCAGTTCGACTCCTTGAAAGAAGCATAATTCATCAGGTTTTTTTGTTTATTCTATACCAGTAGCACACCAGCAGCACCTCCATCACCCATTCTGGAAACTACATGCAGGTCCTAGCAATGATCTCTGCAACTGCGACTCCTCTCCTGAGAAGGGGTCAAGTACGACCCCCCCCCCGTCCGCGGATTCCGCGTTGTATGTTGGACGTGCACCGGACCAAAACAATTTCCAGTCCGTTCGAGGACTTGAGCATAGTCACATCTTTTTGTCGAACTTATTATAAGGAAATTGAGCCATACATACAGTCATACATAATTAATTATTAGCAAATATTTGGCATCACATCTGTACTGAGTCATGCATCGCAGTCCTCGCAGGGGTGTTGAAAAGGTGTACTTGGAGATAAGCATTTTCGCGGAAGTAAATGTGCTCCCGCGGTCAAAAAAAGTGAACTGTGTTTTGCTCGTTTACCAAATCATGACGTGGTTGTAGCTTCTATCGTCCTCCAGACACTGTCGTTCCCCACAAGAACCATGAATAAATCTGGCATTATATAGTGACTGCACAATATCTGAGTCTCGCTGCTCTTCCCTCTTCTGAATGAACCCTGAGCTTATGACTCTTTTCCTCGCGGCCGAGTGGGACCCTTATTGTGATGTCCACAACGGCGTGCTGCTGCAGGTGCGGCATTCATACTATCAAACCTTGTGGCGAAGAATGACTTATGCTGGTTATATTAGGTTGTCCGGAAAGTTCTTAGCGTTTTGTGCACCTAATCTTTGTACATTCACTGCTGATTAAAAACTCATTCTGCCTTGCTTCTCAGTAGCACATCCTGTAGAGAATTTCTTGCGCTATCTGATGGTATAATTGCCGTTTCACCATTGCTTGATAAACCCTCTTTTTTCAAGATTTTCAAGCATGTGAAAAGAGCACTTCGGACGATTTTTTTCTTCGGCTATAAATTGGGGCAATCCGCAATCGAAACAGCTCAACAAATTAACCAGGTGTGGAGGCCCAATAGTGCTAGAGAAAGCACTGTGCCGCAATCAGGGCACAGCATTGGTTGGGGAATCCCCATAGGGGGGGTCGTATTTGGCCGCCAGGAGAGGGGGGGTCGTAATGAGTGCGGTAGCCAGTATCGAGCAGCGCAAAGGTGTCAGTGTGCTGAATCCTGTGTAGCGGAACTTGCTTCGTAGAGAACTCGGATATGTAAAAAATGAGTACAAAACTTTCATCCATCAAACTAATCCGAAATAATTGGAATTATTAATAAGTCGACAACATCTCGTAAGTGATTAAACACTACAACTCATACTCTGGTTTGCTGCGGATGATGGGGCGTGTCCGCGATCACGCTTGGCGCTGAGCCAACCTGTTTTTTTTCGACAAACGACAGGACTACCATATCGTTCGTACCAGACGTTTTCCAGCACTTGGTCTCCTTTATCGGAATCAGCAACTATCGGAGCACAGATCTGGCGGCGTCGACACGGACACGCTACATCATCCGCAAGGGAAAACACTGTAGACAAGTGCACAGGTTCGCCATGGACCTCCCTGAATCCTACAGACACATTTGCTCGCGTGGACAGACATTACGCACAAGTTGCACCATCCCATCACTTCTGCGCGGACCTCAGTGCGCGGCGCATCCAAAGTCAGCGTGATCGGCGCTAAACGAACCATATCCTGCTCCTGCTCCACCACAGGATACGTTCTACATGCGTTCCTGGCTATTCGAACACGCTCACTTGAAACGGTACACAGGAAACGGGTTTTTCGCGCAGCTGGGAGTGCTCCCTAAGAAATCCCCATCGCGAGATCTCATGAATCCCGAGAGCTTCAGGAACAGTTCAATAGGTTTTTAGAAAGAGAAAATCTTGAGAAGCTCGGATCCGTTCTCAGATTTGTGAAATGTTGAGTTACAAAAAAAATATATTGATTCAAACCTGTTCAACTTGAACTTCACCACTCCCCAACGAATCCCTATGGCAGATTTCTCTGTGATTTTCGCGACCTTCATGAACATTTTAGTACTTTCAGGAAGATCAAACCTTCTAATTTACCAATACGCTCTCCTCTTCCCCACAGGTCCGCTTTTGAGGAAGTTATGGTCCTTCAAAGACACCCTACTTTGCTGAAAATTCTCGCTCCATGGCTAATAGCCGTTTGCTCCAGTCACGGCTGCAATTACATACGCATCTCTGCTACCGTACTCCACATCTCGGGGTTAATGCATTTTAGGCGTATTTCTTTTTTGTTTTTTTTTCTGTTATGCCGCTTTTTGTTTTTTTCGTTTTAATCATAGTCTCATTTAACTCGCATTTATGCTGTGTTTATGCTACTCATCCTGTTTTTGATTACAAACGCTTGCACATAAGTAAATCAACTCAACTTAGGTAGGACTGTTTATATCTATTTTTTATATCTAATTGTTTATATCTAATTTCAGGAAGTATGTAACGTCAAACAGTAAAAAGGGGGGGGGTCGTACCGAACCCCCAAAAAGGGGGGGGGGTCGTACAGGCTCGACCAAAATCCCCATCGAATGCTGTGCCCTGGCGCAATGGCTCAACAAATTTCGTTCTGGAAATTTCAGCCTTGAAGGTGAGCCTCATAGCGGTCGACCTAAAGCAATATCTGACGAGGATTTTAGGGGGATTTTGAAGGTTGACCCATCCCAAACAGTTCGAGAGATAGCAGAAGAGCTAGGCCTTGGCAAATCCACTGTTGCAGATGGTCTGGAACGCATTGGGAAGGTGAAAAAACTCGACAATTGGGTGCCCCACAATCGGAGTGACCGGCAGGAATCGGCACGTCTCGAGGTTCCTTCTTCACTGCTTTTGCGCAAAAGAATTGACCCGTTTTTGAACGGATTTGTCACCTGTGATGAAAAATGGATCATGTATGATAACAGGAGACGTTCCGGACAGTGGTTGGATTTGGAGGAACCACCGAGGTAATTTTCAAAGCCGAACCCTCGCGAAAAAAAAATTCTGGTCAGGTTTGGTGGTCATCGGCTGTTGTAATCCACTATAACTTTTCATCACCAGGCCAAACCATCACAGCAGAACCCTACTGTGAACAAACCGACCAAATGTACCGAAAATATTGTCAGCTGCAGCCAACACTTATCAAAAGAAAGGGTCCGATTCTTTTGCATGACAACGCCCGCCCACACGTTTCACAAATCACTATCCATAAATTGAACGAATTGGGAGTTGAAGTTCTACCTCACCCACCATATTCTCTAGACCTTTCACCAACCGACTGTCACCTTTTCAGACATTTTCAGAACTTTCCTGCTGAGAAATACTTCATCAAACAGGACCAGGCAAAAAAGACCTTCGCAGATTTCGTGGATTCTCGACCACCCAGTTTTTTCTTTGATGGGATTTCTCGACTGCTGCCACATTGGCAAAAGTGTGCTGATTCGAATGGTGCTTATTTGGATTAAATCCGATGAGTGTTAAGAAAGTTATGATCGTTTAAAGTTAAACACCCAAAACGCTAAGAACTTTCCGGACAACCTAATACTTGCTAGTAATGGCCCAGGCGAGCTTGGCAATGGATATTCATTCGTCTTACTTCATAGGCCCTCACTTGCTACCTACTTCCCATAAGTGATCTTGAGAGCGGACCGTTGGAAGGCAATTTTTGAATTCTGCTGCTTCAACGACACCATTGACCAATCTCGACCAACAACTTCGTCGAGCTGCAGCTGAAACTGCAAGGGGAATCAATGAGCGCCTACTATTGGCGTCAAAATGCTTTGGAACGGCAAACCTATACTTTTTGCTAGCGTAATGGAGACGAACTGGTGAGGAGGAGTATTGATTTTGATCTTGTACATGATGAGCATGCGTGCCTGCCATCGCTTCTGCTGACCTCTCTTGTGGACATGTTTGGAATTCGAACATGTCTACGCATATGCAAGACAAGCATGACAGAAGAAGGGGCAAAGAGAAGGAAACGAATGAATGATGCAAAGCTTCGAAACCTCAATTCATGATCTAACCGTCATACTGCGATGTGGTTAGGTGTGCGTCCAGACTTCGCGATGACGCGCGTCGACGCGCTACGATTGGAACGTGCGCGCAGGGAACCAGTGCCAATCGATGCGAGTCTACGTGACGAGGCAGCACTTACCACCACCCTATTCCCTCATACTCTCTTGGAACACAAGCGGTCGGCGTCCATCCCCATCTATCGAGCGTTCGTAGGAGAGAATTGATCGGCGCCAACCGTCTGCTCCGTTTGTGTGTATGGTTTTGTTGTGCTGATGTAATTGTAGCGCATCGACGCGCATAACAGCGATTCTTCACGTGCTACAGCGCGTTACAGCGCGTCGGCGCGCGTCATCGCGAAGTCTGAACGCTGTCTCAGATGGAGTCCCAGAAGACCGATTTCAAGGGCGGCAGATTCAGCTGAACGTGCATCGAATTTCCAGTACGCTAACTCGCTTTGCAATCACATCGATGAGGTTATCCTTAAGGACACATTCCATCGTTCAGTAACGAAAGCATGCATCACTCATCAGCACTCTTCTACACTACAATTAGTGCTTAGCGTATGTGAACTTATGTGAAGGCGTTTAGGCACGGTGCTCGCTTACCTGAAAAATGACGTCGTTCCTTATGTGAAGTTTCAAGTCCATAATCGCCTGAGGCGAACCATTCTCGTGTCGCGAAAAAGGCGTCGTGTTGACGCAGAAGAGTGGAGAGACAGAGACTATCCAACTTAGTATCTAGATTCCTGACTAGTAATTGGTACGTTCTGATGTATTTTGTGCACTTTTTGCTGGCTGCAGCCTTTTGTGGCAAGATTTACGACACCATTACGAAGTTATTGCACGCACTGCAATGCAATGCGCTTTTCGAATGGTTGGTGCATAATGCATGAAACTTATGGTTACGGCTGGTGCTCATTCGGTGGGTCAAAGCGAATGCAGTAGACTCCGGCCATTTCATTTCAATTTTCGTAGCTTCAGAGAGTTCGCCATAGAAGGGGTCACTTTGCGTGACATTGTAGTGAGGCGCTCTCTTCATAGACCAATCCATGATGATTTGCCTCCCGCTGACGCGCAGCGCCTTTTCTCCGCTTGGCCAGTTGCACACGAAATGAGCCTCGATTTCGAGTCGAGCTGTTGCAGGGAACAAGCTTTCATTGAGTTTA
>MU948357.1:0-15179 GCA_036418165.1 Cooperia oncophora
ACAGGACTTATAGAAAAGGAAAGGTGCGGAACAAGCAAAAAAAGGAAAAATTCAGTAATGAGTAATCGTCTTACAAAATTGAAGAAGTCCTGACACCAGTAATATACAGGCCAGAAAACGAGACATGATGGCACATAGACGAGACTTGACGCCCAAAATCCACTAAAAGCACACGATCAACGATCACTAGACGTAAGAACCTTGAAAGAACCGTACCGATAGAATCCTTTCAGCCCATCAACTTTATATATTGCTCTTAGACAACGTAATCCCAGTGTTAGACGAGGGTTCTTTTCATTACGTAAGTACTCGATAACAGCCTTGTCGTTTCCTGAGATGAACTTATCGGCGTTGTAGTATACCATCATGAACTGGGATATGATATCGGTGGGCACAAAAATCACCTATAAGGAGAACTCTCTACAATGAACCTTCGAAGTTCCACGAGATTTAAAAAAATTTCCTAACGCGCTAATTCTGTATGGGTCCGCAGCCGAGAACGTTAGATTTGTTAGACTCTTGGGAGGGGGGGGGATGTTAATGGTTGGTAAGAGACTTTTAGCTCTCCGCACCAAGAAATCCACATACCCATAGAGTGAATCTATCTAGGCTTGGGCGAAAACCCCATTCGCAGAACTAACTGCAGTTTGACATAAAGAAAATCGAAGGAATGACGTGAAAAGATTCTTTCATAGGACGCGTCGTGTTATGTCCCATCGATGACACGTCATTTCTGAGCGCGTCAACGACGACTTGAGCCTCACAAGAAGTAGCGGCAACCAGTAAGATCGGAGCTACCTCCTTCAAACTGCTTCTAGCTTCTCTTGGTAGATCCTTCTATTCTATAAATTTAACTAAAAATGAGAACCAACCAATTCGATGAACTAACCTGAGATGCAAAACTTGCTGCTCCACCGGATATGCTAGAAATGCCGGCCACAGACTTCATACCGAAATCCTGTTGTAGAACAGCTCGTAACTTCTCGTAGACGGTGGTGTAAATGAATGACGTGCCTATCTGTGGTACGGTCACCCAGAAACCCTGAAAACTGTTCACTCTAGTAGAGCCTTCAAACAGCTCTTTGTCAGAACTGCTTTTCCTACATCAATGAAGAACAGGACAGATTTCTTTTAAAATCACGTTCTCATTGGATATCCCGACTTCCATCTACCCCACAAGACTAGTAATTCTCAGTAAGAATTACTTTTTAAATGAAAGTCAGAATATCCAAAGCAGAACTGGATGGCAGAGCTAGATGCAGCCTCGTTCGCTGCGGACGACGGGGCTTGCCAGTGGGGCATCGTTTGACACAGCGATAAATCTGTTTCCACCTTGAAGCGGGTAAACTATTAGGTCATCCCATTCAAACGTGCCGCTGGTTTTTTTTGAATAAACAAAGAGGAGAATAGATAGAAAAGTGATATTTTAGCTTTAGGATGAGTAAATCCCTCCTTCACCAATGACCCGCTCCCAGTGCCCCGAGGGCCTTTGGACCTCTGGTACCTTCGATTTTTCAATAAGTGTGGGTAAATTGCTGTTGTTGCCAATTTCGGCAAATGACAAAACATTGTAGCGTCTGCCGTCGAAGAGTACTCTCTACTGAATAGAACAGTTGTAATCGCATGGCTTTATGACGGGCGAATGGGACGATTGAACTCAGGTCTCAGTATTGTTTGTGTCCCAGCACTGATCTACAATACAGTTACTCGGGGTCTGGTACTATGACGAGCAACGGTGGCCTTCTTGTAGTTGTGTGGTAGCATCCATTTGTCGATCTGAATGCCGAGGAACAGGCAATATGCACCGACAGTGACGGATTTGTTCTCTGTATAGAGCCGCTTGAAAGCCACAGTGTGGGAATCCTTTGCTATGATGATCATCCACTTGCGCCCACGTAACTCTTCATGGTAGAACTCGGGCGGCTTCTCATCTGCATTCATACAAAATTGACGATTGTGAGTTTCGGCTCGAGGTCCGAGACCACCCATATTTCATCTAAGGCCTGGGTGCGTTTTCACAGTTGTGAGTGACATCTCATGCTGAGAACATTACTGCTAGAGGTATAGAATCGGTACTGCGTTCGTGCTTCTATAAGAAAATTAGGTACCCATGCGCCACCCTCTTGACCATCCTCAGTTTATCGGACATAACTCGGGCAGCAGTTGCAGCTGGGATGTCAGACTCGCGGGGAAGCTCGACAAGGGTCCAGGCTCTGTGATCAGATATTCAGTGCCTGACTTCATCCACCCTTTTTTCTTGTGCAGGATGAATATTATGGGACCATCCACGACAACAAATTTTTTCCTTTCTTCCTTGTACGGGCTCCTGAACCAAATCTTCCACCGTGTATTTCGAGAACACCCTTACACACAACTATGGTCCGGCGCAGGTCAAATTTGAGCAGCGCACTTTCCTTTTATGACGTCTGATTTGAAAAACCGGCGCCGATTTTCACCACTCGGGCTTCTTTTCAATTTCTCGAGAACTTCTTCTGGGGCTAGGTTCGCCAAATTTCACAGATACACAGCTTAAGGTACTAGCTTCCAAATGGTATAGTAGCCCGCTGCTCTATCCCCTTTGCTTTTCTGCCATTCCTCTATATGTAGCGGCACGTTTGAATGGGATGACCTAATACAACGATTGAGCGAAACGACGGATGTGAACGATATGAAACAGACTTGTCGATTGCTCGCTTCAACAAGCCTTGGAACCCGGGCCTTTGGTGCCGCGCCAAACGCAGCTGCACTGACACCCCCAGATCCTGTGCGAACGGGACAGTAAATTGGTTATCACAAGGATGCTGAGTCGTGGGCAAAGATCAGACTCGGAAGGGAACTCGAACCCGCGTCGCGCGCTTACCGGGCGGTTGAGTTATCCATTCCAACTGTAAATAGAAGTTTGAGGCCATGGAATCGAATGCTATCGCAGTTAGCGGTAGCAATGGTTACAAGCACGTTTCGTTGACTGCTCGTTAGGGGGTAGGACGTAGGACATATTACCTCGCATCGCACTGATGTGTTAGAAATGTTGTATAATGTGTACTGAAAAGTTAAGGCCGAGCTCTCAGAGACTTGATAAGCACTTCCACCCCAAACTATGGTAGCACCCAAGATCGTACTCGGAGGCGGAACCGGCACAAGTCGACTCTTAAACCAATATAAAAGGGAAGATTGTGACAGAAAGTGGAGCGAAACATGTGGGCAACATTCGAAAATATTGATCAAAGATCGTCTTCGGTGATTTTGCGACGCGCTTTGAAATTGCGATGCAAAGTCTTTGATGTTCGGCATTTATCGCAATGCCGAGTGGTTCGCAGCAATCAATGCAAAATATGCAATCAACATCACTTTAGCAAGAACGTATTCGGATGCTATAATGATAAACAAATTTTTGCGGTCGTGACGTTAAGTAGCTCTAGAAACATTCCTACTATATATAATTCGCTAAGTATGTGTGTGTGTGTGTGTGTGTGTGTGTGTGTGTGTGTGTGTGTGTGTGTGTGTGTGTCACGAAATTCATAGCGAGCGTCGCAGAAAAGATAGGATGACAGTTCCAAGAAGTGATATACATGGCAGGACGGGAACACTTTTGGTGGGTGTCAGGAGGTGATAACACTTGATAAGATACGATAAGGGGCCGTAGAAGGGGAGGGTGACTGAATTCGTAGCGCAAGTTGCAGCAGGTGTGGGACCGTGATTTCAAGGAGTGATATACATGGCAGGACGGGAACACTTTTGATGGGTGACAGGAGGTCGGCTGAATGACACTCTGATAGACGATTCCGATAAGAGTGACATAACAGCAAGGAAAGAAGGTCAGATGACCAGGAAGAAGTCGTAGCAGACAAAATGACAAAGACAGCAGCGATACGAGGCGATGATTTCTCAAGCAAAGTTGACTCGTAGCATGAGCAGGGACCTGGGAACCACTTTAGATATGGTGCTTCCTCCCAGTCGGCTCCTTGAAAGGAGGCCGTGGATACACACTGATAAGATCCGATAAAGCCCTTAGAAGGGGGAAAAAAGGGGGTGGACCAAACATCTAGCGCAATTTGCAGCAGCTGCGGGACCGTGATTTCAAGAAGTGATATACATGGCAGGACGGGAACACTTTAGGTGCGTGACAGGAGGTGATAACACTTGATAAGATTCGATAAGGGGCCTTAGAAGGGGGGGTGACCAACATCTAGCGCAAAATGCAAGCAGCACAGGACCGTGATTTCAAGAAGTGATATACATGGCAGGACGGGAACACTTTAGGTGCGTGACAGGAGGTGATAACACTTGATAAGATTCGATAAGGGGCCTTAGAAGGGGGGGGGGTGACCAACATCTAGCGCAAAATGCAGCAGCTGCGGGACCGTGATTTCAAAGGTGATTACATGCAGCGGACCGGCGAACACTTTAGCCGTGCGTGACAGGAGGTGATAACACTTGATAAGATTCGATAAGGGGCCTTAGAAGGGGGGGGGGGTGACCAACATCTAGCGCAAAATGCAGCAGCTGCGGGACCGTGATTTCAAGGAGTGATATACATGGCAGGACGGGAACACTTTTGATGGGTGACAGGAGGTGATAACACTTGATAAGATTCGATAAGGGGCCTTAGAAGGGGGGGACCAACATCTAGCGCAAGTTGCAGCAGCTGCGGGACCGTGATTTCAAGAAGTGATATACATGGCAGGACGGGAACACTTTTTGGGTGACAGGAGGTGATAACACTTGATAAGATTCGATAAGGGGCTTAAAAGGGGAGGGTGACCGAATTCGTGGCAAGTTGCAGCAACGGCGGGACCATGATTTCAAGTACTGATATGCCGTAGGGTGGGGCTGGCAGAAGCTGATAACAGTTGATAAGATCCGATAAGGGGCCTCGGAGTCATCAAATTCGTGGCGCAGGTTACAGCAACAGTGGGAACTCAGATCCGTGAGGTGATATAGGGTGTGGGACGGGAACATTATTGGCGGGCGACAGAAAGTGATAACAGTTGATAAGATACGGTAAGCGGCCTCGGAAGGGGAGGGTCATCAGATTCGTAACGCAGGTTACAGCAACAGTGGGACCTCTGATCCGAGAGGCGATACAGGGATATATGATAGTGATACGGGACGGGAGTGTTATTGGCGGGTACGGAAGTGATAGGAGCTAAAATTGACAAGGTAGCATGGGAAAATCCGCTTCACCGCTCACAACAACAATGCGATCGATATGACTCAAGTATAACGATCTCAGTGATTCCAACAGAACTCATTCCTCACTGCTTATTAGTAACGACATCGTGTACGACCGCTAAGCCAGCTCTATTCCAAATGCATGTGGTTTGTTTACAGAGATGTTATGAACAGCAGCAACTGACTTTATCACTCTTACCACAATTATCTTCCATCAGCAACTTCAGTGAGGGCCATTTAAAGGGTTCCACTGCTGAATGCGGTAGTGCATTCCAAAGCAAGACGCTTTAGGAAGACAGATTGCATAAATTATAGGCTGCTTCAGTGGCTGTCCAAACAGGCTGCACTATTTCCGTGTAGGTTATGAACGTACCAGTCGGATCGCTGGCTAAGGCCGGCTTTCCTCCTTCTGTGATGCGGGGGGGGGGCGCTGCTGCTGCTTCTGCGCCTTGACGGAACAAGCGCTGCTTTTCAGTTCTTGGCTGATGCAGAAGATTCCTTTGAACAGTGTGGTTGGTCAACGATCCTTAACTTAGCACGCGGCAAATCCGCATGGCCCGGCGAAGCCGGGCCATGTCACAGAAGGAGGAGCGCCCGGCGACAGCCGGGCGATCCGACTGGTATCTTATATAACTCCATGTCACGGAGTGTGGGGGAGGGGCGAGGCCGCGAACCTCCCTCAAAGATGGCGTAATGTTGGTTATTTTATGAGACATTTGCAACTATCACTGCCTTGCGCCGAACAAAGCAAACAGTAACATGAATACAACTGTCCTCTCCTCAAAAGAGAAGATTCCACCGGAAGCGCAACTGCAGCTACAATCAATTGAAGGATGCAGCACACCCTCCCTGTTACCCGGAGAGGAGTGCATAATATTTTCCCATCTAATCAGTCCACAGCAGGGAAGAACTGAAGAAAAAATGAACTTTTGAAGAGCAATACTGACCCTATATAAACCACGAATTCCTTCCGTTTTCGAGATGCTAACGAACGCATTCCATGTGCTTTTGTAGACCGTATGTTGTTTCTGCAGCTGTAAACGACTTCTCAGTACCGCCAGAGGATAGAGAAACATACGTACGGTCCAGGTGCTGAAAATGATCGGTAAATAAATCGAGCACATACAAAACGACCAAGACGTTTCTACCTCGTGAGTGCAGCCGGGTAGAATACCGATAGATCCATATGATCCCACTCTATCACTTGAAGCATACCAAATCTGTTTTTACCGGCTACAATTCGTAACTCATCGTCTCCAGGTGGTAATGGGAATCGAGGTGCCGGCTTCTCAACCAGATGGCCTTGTGGTAACGGCTCGAAGGGAAGCGACATGGCTATCAATGAATCGGCGCGATGTTCCCTAAATACACGGACATCATCGTTCACCAGTCATCGCTGACATGACTCAACACTCAAAAACTCACCGACACGTGCGACTCGCGTCAAGGAAACAATGCCCCTCACCAACACACATCTCGTATCATCGCCTATCTCCATATCACTTCATTTCTAAGTCATACACAAAGAAATGCACGTTCATCACATTGTATTCGTTGTCAGTAATCTTCATAATGCGTTCAGCTTTTGCACAAAATTCAGAGCCAATTTGAAAAATTTAATCATGCTCGAGAATAAATTACATGTATAATAATGAGACTGTTACCAGGACCAATCAAAAAGAGCAAGTTTCCGAAGAGTGACAGAAGAGAAGACTTGAAACCTTTCGATAAGTACCCAGTTCGTGCGAACTCATACAAATGAAAAGATCGATCAGAGACTCAGCACTAGATTGAAAAGCGTGGAAAGTAAATACAAGTAACTGTACTACTTTCGACAGCCGACCGAAACACGTTCAGGTTTGCAAATGACGCAAATGACAAAAGGAAAAAAACACTATGGTGAGTCATATGAACAACGGTAATTATAAATCACGCGTAATAATTAAGACTGGCTTTCTTTTTTGCCTGTACTTCCAAGATTGCATCCATGAAATCTTCATGAACAACTTCCGTTGCGTCACGTCGCAAAGCAATCATACCCTATAAACGTTAATAGAGCTCCACTGAGAGGTTGAGATCAATGAGGAGCGGCAATTGCTAAAGAGACAAAAAATTACCGCTTCAACGCAAACAGCTTTACACTGAGCACCATTGAAGTCATCAGTACAACGGGCCAACTCTTCAAAGTTCACATCTTTGCTGTAAAAACGAAGGATTAGATGTCTAGTCGTCTAGAGTAGCTTGTCTAGCAATTGTTTCAACATAATGGAATTCCGCTTTGAAAAACGTGGTTACCTTTTTCACAGCTAAACAATTATCACGAACTTCTGGGCAGGCAGCGCGTATTTGAAAACAAAAGCCATACCTGCCACTTTGTCACACGCTCAGTTTAACCGTATTTCCAAAAGGTTGTTAAAGGCAGTTGGCACGATAAATCCTCCAAGACGAGCAGGACTAATACGCCTGGCAGGACGGAATTCCGCGACCCTGAGCAGGCGCTGCATAATGCCTTTTCCAGGGAAGGTGCCCTTATAAGGGCGCTATCAAGCCACAACTTGTCCCAAACGCCCCCTTGCCCGCCCGCCCACAAATGGACGACTGTTCCAGACGCTCTAATTGATTCATTTGCTAAGCAAATTATGAAGCGAAGGCATTGGTATGAAGCGGTCGTGATGCTGCATGGATATATGAGTACACATATGCAGCCGTACCTTCGGTAGCGGTTATTGGTAAGATGCCTTCGGGAAACTCGTCCAAAATTGATTACTAACACAGTGAGAACGGAGGCTCTTTTTTCGCAGGATTTTGACCGTTTCACTCCGTTCTTTCGCCATTTCCCACTATATAGCGCCCTACTAGCATTTTAGGCCGAGCACCCAATCATCGTGCCAACTGCCTTTAAGGTATGCTGGGTCTAGCTCTCTTGAGACTGGTCGATAAGTTGGTGTTTTGCTGGTTAATTACTGTTTTCGAAAAATTGTAACTAACTTATCAATATTGGAACTTGTATATGTAATGTGTTCTAACCATTTTTCTCACGTATGCCTTATGCACACGTAATAAACTTATACTTACTTCCAACTGGGCATTGATCAGACCTTCTTTGAAATTTAATATAACTATACAATGAGATTTACAATGAGAATGGGTGAACGTGAAATGCCATATTGACGTCACTCATTCACACCTACAACGCTGGCTGCTTTGCTTCGGGATAGGGAAGGGAAGTCTACTTCCAGTATCACGCTTACAGTGTCGTAATAAAGAAGCAAAAATTCTTTCGCAAACAGTGCTGACGTCAAAGTCGAAGGAACACGAGTTCGTGCGGCGCTTTTTATGCAACACGATCACCGGGGCTACCCCACTGACGTTACAAGGATGCTGAGTCAACAACAGGAGTCCGGTTTCAAGGAAGACTATGAGTTCTGCAATTAAAGACACTTCACATTACAGTGTTACTGGAATGCCTCCGCGTATTCGTTAACCAGGTCAGCACTTACACCGAGCGTACCACTTTTACTAGACAGAAGCGCGAGGTAAAGGCACGGTATGCAGGTCTTCAAGCTTCTCGAATTCTATTGCAATGGAATCACACGCGCCTCAAATACTCCCCAGCATCACAAATCGCAGGTAGTGGGGCTTTGATGCGAATGTGAACGTACGACAATCTTGTTCGCTGCTGATCATCGAGTGCGGCAGAGCGGCCTCGTTCAGCAAGTCGCCAACCCGCTCACCACCAGCTGCTAAAGAAGGGTGAAACGGCTGGCAGAAAACGACTGATACGAACGGTATGATGTAGTCCTTCGTATGTCGAAAAAAAAGAAAAACCGCTCCTTTCTCAAGTTCAGTCTGCCAGGTGAACGGGCGTGAACTAAGTCAGTGTGCGGGCAAGATCCTCTGCTTTGATTCTTTTCGGGACCCATACTATATTTCTGATCTGCGATATTGCCACGCCGCCTCAATCGGAATTTTTTGACTTTCACCTATTGCGAATCTCTAAACATTTGTAGAATATTGTTCTGCGCACCATTCTCCTAGCGCATTTTCCAGCCGTGTTCTCTTCAACACCAGAACTATTCCACCCATTCATGAGAAATGGCATTTTGGTCTCTCCCCATCCCTTCCCCCATAGTTCGGACCTCATTCCTAAAGTCACAGAAATAGTCCATTTAGATAAAGGCAAATGCAGAAGAGACATGAAAGAGGAAACATGAAAGAATATCTGCGTGTTCAGAGCTCAAAGTTTCATCAAACTACGAATAAATGCGTAGCAATGGGAAGACCTTAGGCTGCGTTCATACCGTGCGACGTCGTCGTCAACGTCGACGTAACCTGCGTTTTCTGCGACTAGTTCGTGAAGATTATATACGTATCGATCCGACGAAAGCTGCGTAAGTTGCGTAACCGACGACTACTTCACGAAGATTAGATACCTATCGATTCGACGAAACCGACGAAAGCTGCGTAAGTTGCGTAAGCTGCGTAAGCTGCGTAACCGACGACTACTTCGCGAAGAATAGATACGTATCGATTCGACGGTTACGCAACTTACGCAGCTTTCGTCGGATCGATACGTATATAATCTTCACGAACTAGTCGCAGAAAACGCAGGTTACGTCGCTTTCGTCGGTTACGTCGACGTTGACGACGACGTCGCACGGTATGAACGCAGCCTTATTCACACAACAAATCATATCTATGGCAACTCCCACTTTCCCTTTTTGAGACCAGAAGTTCAGTTCCGCCACAATTAATGGTCGTACAGATGTATTCCGTATCAAAAGACAACGCAGAAACGAATAAATAATAGTAAATAAGGAATAGCAGAAGATAAAGGACATTCGAAAGACGTCGAAATAAGGCTCAACTTATGTGTTCTTTACTCCATAACATTACCAACAAATCCGGACTTTTCGAAGTTTCTTAGAACCTATTTTGAAAAATACAAAAAAAGAGAAAGAATAAAATTTACACAATGCGGACTGCCACACTGCCGTACACCTCCACAACTTTTGACTATTTTTATCAATTAGGCCGCGTTCATGCATGACGAGTTTGAAGAAATGGCGAAACTGCAGATTGGAAGAAAGTGTACGCATCGATTTGAAGAAACGCGGAATTGGGAGAAATGCAAAAATGTGGTATTTGCAGACACGCCGAAAATGCAATGGGTTGGCGTTCCTACCAGTGGCGGGTCTGAGCGATCAATTCCTATCAAATCATTGCCCGCCATTTCTGCATTTCTCCCGATTTTGCGGTTTTTCATATCGATACATATACTTTCTTCTGTCCGTGGTTTCGTCATTTCTTCGAAGTTGTCATGTAAGAATGCGGCCATACTGAGAAACGATAATATTAGTGATAATATGCTGTTTACCGAGCCCAAAAATCTATACACACTACTCCAATTGCGTTTTTCACATATGAGTCACGCAGTCGTCAACATGTTGAATAAATAAATTAATAAATAGACCCATTAAAAATGTAAATACAGCACTCACTTCACATTCATTTTCCTTGAATGAATTTGCATAATACGTGCCCGAGCGTCCTCATTAGGATGTGGCAACTCAATTTTCCTGTCAAGTCGGCCAGATCGCAGCAGTGCGGGATCGAGGACATCGATTCTGTTCGTGGCGGCAATCACCTATAGAAAGTTCCGAATGCATCACTCGTATTTGTTACAAAAATCTAAGAAAAAAATTGCTAGAACTGATACCTTGATCTCATCGTTCGGCTGGAATCCGTCGAGTTGGTTGAGCAACTCCAACATTGTACGCTGAACTTCTCGATCTCCAGCTTTCTCGGAATCGAAACGCTTCGTGCCTATAAAAATGCACGCAATGGAAAACATCAGAGATGGAGGCTGTTTTAATTGTTCTGAATCGTAGACACAAATAACTGACCAATAGCATCCAATTCGTCAATGAAAATAATAGCGGAGCTTTCTCTTTGGCCAGGGCAAATGCGTCACGGACAAGTTTTGCTCCGTCTCCAATGAACATCTTGCACCAGCTGTGGCCCGGCGAGCTTCAAAAACGTTGACTTCGTTTGAGCTGCGACAGCTCGAGCCATCATGGTTTTACCAGTACCTGAACGGAAAATATTTACGATGTGAAGCTTCATGAACTTTATCGAGTTTATTGTTTCCACAACAGCCAAAATGATTCTCTGGTTTCGAGCTATGAGGCAGCTGCAGATATGCTTGAATGTAACTTGAAACATACCGGGAGGACCATACAACAGCACTCCTTTCGGTGGATGAATTCCAAGGTTGACAAATCGGTCTTTATGAGTCATCGGCAGGACCACCGCTTCAATGAGTTCTTGAATCTGTTTATCACAACCTCCAATATCAGAATACTGCTCAGATGGTCGCTCATCAACCTGCAGTGAATCGAATGCTGATTCTGCACCTCAAAGCAAGCAACAAAAAAAAAACACTCAGAACAATGAAACAAGGGAACACAGCGTTCATAAATTATGGACAAGAACCAATGGAAGATGATTCTGGTACAGATGTAAGAAGCCACGAGTGGCGAATATGGTGCTCGAAAACATGCTCTTCAACACATAGGACTAGTGGAAAGCTGTGGGCAGCATTTCGACTTCACACTTTTCTACAAGTAGAGATATGAAAAAAGCCAGTTCGCTGATTGCTTTCCGTGTCTCAACCCGCGTCAGTGCTTGGGAGGAAAACAGGGATTAGAGGGACAAGCCAACTCGAGAATGAGAGCCTCCCTTGCCACGCCTCAAATCAACTGAGCACACACTTTTTGAACTTGTCCGCAAAGACATTTCCAATGAAATCTCTTAAATTTATGATCTTTCTTTCATAATATGCTCCATCATATGCCACGCTGCTAGGAAAGTCGAAAAAGAACACTCTGTACACCATTTGCCCAGCACCCACTCACTGGCAAGAGAAAGGCAGACGGCTTGCCGTGAAACTAAAGCAACCATGCAAACCTAGAGAACGAGGATGTTTATCTGCGGCATTGCTTCATTATATAATTTTAAATTCGTGCCGTTCTTAATAACCGAAGACAGTGCACTGGCTGAGAGTTATCGTAACACACCTCAGTGATCGTAAAGCGCACGAGCTCTGAGGTCAGAGGTGCATGGCGTTGTACTAAAGTCCAATTTGTTTATTTATTTTTATTCTATTTATTTCACCAGTAAATACATTCTTACAATTCATTTGGAATATGGAAGACCCAGGTCATGAGAAAGCAAAATGCAAGAAGCAAAATGCAAGGGATTTTTCGATTACGTTAGCTTGGAAAGAAGGCAATTATGAATTTGAGACGGGATTTTTACTGTATCAGAACAAAAACAGTGAATTATTAGAATAAAGCTCTCACTACTATCTACTGTCTTCCGCCAGCGTACAGGGAAATCATGGATGCTAGTCCTCTGAAACGCGGATGGCTGACCTTGCGTCTAGTTGTCTTTCGGTGTCATAATGTGTTTCAAAAAACTTTTCCATTCAAATGACGCTGGAGATCTGAGAACAGCTGGTAGTCGGAGGACACGAGATCTGGAGTGTAAGGTGGGCGGGGAAAAGGAGGGGGGCTCATGGTCCATTTGTACGTCGTCGGCTCGTGTAGTCTGTGAGGGGCATTGTTTCCTCGGATGGAGAATCACCATTACTTGAACTCTGAACGCAATGCCCAACGCTAGGCTCACTCGAACTGGGAACGGTTGTCGCTTGACAACCGCAGCGAGGAGTAAGAGATAGCGATTCAGCAAAGGTTAGAGCTAGCATGGGCTGCCGGGCAGCACGAACATGGGCGAAGTGGTGTGTCGGATGAAGACTTATGCAGAAGACACTTTTTCTAAATTTTATAGGCAGTACTTTTTTCAGCGGCTTTTCCTCTCTAGTCGACTGATCTACTCAATTGGGCAGGCGATCAATGCGACAAACAGGGTCAACAGAAATTCGAATCAAAATCGAAAAGCTGCAATGCTATCATGTACGGTTCTTTCCAACACCGTCAATGTTGGAAATTTTCTAAACACAGCCAGCAAGTAAGGTCAGCAAAGGGTATCGTAACCAACTCTTGCTTCACAACGAGAGTCATGATTCAGCTGGAAGATCTCACAGGGATAAGGTATGAAATCCTGCAAGTATCAGTGGCACTGAAGACTGGAGAATGTTTACTCTATGATACTTACTTTATTTACTCCAACGAGATCTCCAGGCTTCAGCTCAGAAGGCTCGACCAATCCGACAACAGGGAGAAAGTATGTAGCTCTTGTTGATGTTTTTATAACAGCACACTTTGTTTTATGAGCGTCCAAGTCAACGTTCGCACCTAAATAGTGAATACAAAACATTCCCATCCATTAAAGAAACAGAGTGGTATTCATATAACATCTTATTTTTTCAGGCAAGACTAGTAAAGATATCAAAAAAGGAACCTTCTTCCTCTTGATTGTCTTCCAAGTCTAATAGCTCAACAACGTTTGAAACAAGATAAGGAAGTGTTTTGTTAACCTGAACAATTGCATTATTAGCAAAGAAATTGTGACGGACGATCTAGAAAATCCACCTTAATTCTTTCATTGTTGTCCTTTATACGTTCTTTCAGCATCGAAACAGAATGGTTGATTCGTTGAACTTCACTCCTCATAATTCGAATTTCGTTATCCAAAAGATGGGTTCGGCTCTTCAGGTCTTCTGGGGCCATACGAAGAATCTCTTCGTCCAAGGCCTGCTAACGTGCGAGATGGTCAAAAAGTAATTGTTTGTTGATAATCTTGTACCAGGATTTCCTATCAAACGGTATCGAAAGGAGAAAGCTAGAAAAATTCACAAGCATACATGAAACGCAGAGGATGGCGTATGGACCAGAATGCGCTAGAAAAGTTAGATAGGTTTGAATCTGTAGAATCGGTGAATCGCTGATTGCTCGATTCTTCCACCAGTAAGGCCGCGTTCATACATAGCGCCTCCGTGGCCTCTACGTATACTATACGTATACTTTGCCTATTCTAAAAATTCCGGGGAGGTCAGGGGCGCTGCGTATGAACGCGGCCTAAGTGTAGATTCCTTTTCGGGGTTTTTCCCATTCTGCGACTATTCTCCAGTTTCGCAAAGTGAGCGCGGCATCAACAGACATCTATGTCAGACCAATTCATACGGAATCACCGTCTTTCTCGGGGAAACTTTGCTCTATTTGCGGGTAGAGTTTAGACAATAGCTGCTTTCTAACTTGCAATATAACGTCAAACTGAACAGAATGAATGATGAGGGATGTAAAATCGTACCTCCTCTACTTCCATCTTCTCGGGTGCTCCTCCCGTATCACCCTTTGCAGCAGCCTTCGGTGTTTCAGACATTGCGGCCTGAAAATCATAAATTGCACATTGAATACAAGTTCAGTCGTGGGACGCCCAGCTGAAAACCGAAAATGTCGACTGGTAAAACAACTGTTAAAAAGGCCGTGTTTGCAACATGTTTTCGCCCACTTAGTAGCGTTAGGGAGAAAAACAGCAGTATACTGGACTGTCTTCAAGGAGAGCAAGTCGGATACACTCTGGACGGGTAGAAAGGAATCTGAGGCAAGGAAATTCAAGGTGTTCAGATTTTTAGCGACCGACGGCGATGACAATTTCTGTGCGGTGCAATTACACTTGGCGGGGACTACCGTAACCATCGTGTTTTTCTTTGGGTTCTCCAAGGCACTAATTCCAACCCTCCTGTTTTCCATTGCAGCATTTGACACATACACGATTATTTTCCAATGAAGTTGTGATCCATACTAGTGGTCAGTTATTAATATGATTACGCAGTCGAAATGGAGCTTCACAGCAATTTTCCAGCCGTAAATCAAAAAGGAAAACCGATGCAACGTGATCTAGTAGTTTGTTGATTTACATGAAATTACGTGAACACTGTCTTTCAGAAATGCATGTAACTCGCCTTTGTCGGTTTTCCTTGGCGAGCGTCAGGCATAGTATGCGAGCTTGGGTTGCACAGTCGCCCACCGATCCAGTAGAAC
>MU948359.1:0-11994 GCA_036418165.1 Cooperia oncophora
CAGAAATATCTGATACGATATTAGGTTTATATTAGGTACTAGCTGCTCTTTCGCCACCTCCACACCACATTTCACTCTGTGCGGCAGTTCCCCCTAACCCCTCCTCTTCCCCTCCAACCACCGTGAAGTGGATGAAAACTCCACTCGTAAGCCATCGAGCGACTAGCCCGTCGAAATACTTCGAATGTAAAAGCAACGTGCGAGCGAATAAGGAAAGTTGTGCTTTTAAGGCCATGACTCAAAAAGTCGTGGGAGTCTGTGTCAGTGGGCGGAGCGAGTAAGGCGTTTGGGGAGTAAGCGTTAAAATGCAAACTTTTATACAAATTCAATCATATACGAGCAAATAGTTTTTCAACGCAGTCTCAACGTTGCTTACTGACATGACTCATGGCAGTGATGGCGAAGCTGTACAATGGCACAAAAAATAATACAAAGAAATTCGAGAAAATGAGTCTTGAAAAACTGGATTTCATAAGACCTGATGTAAGCGGCTGTTGTAGGAAGTACGGCAGCCGCATTAGGCGGTCTGATCAAGAGAAAATGCCGAAATATGCCACCCAGAAGGATTCCGTGGCAGCCAAGTCCGGTCACTTCCTAGGAAAAATTGGAGTGCGACTATTATGGTAGGCAAAAACACTAATGTAAAACAATTGAAGGCAACACTGGATAGTGCGGTAGACGGCCAAAGGAGCTGTTCACCGTTCGGTGACCCTTACCCTGAGATTATTCCTGTGGCAAAAATAAAGACAAGTGGGACCAGTGTGGGACTCTTATATGAATTTATTGAAGAGTAGCATGCAGTTTTTAAAGCTACAGTCTTCATGGCATCATTAGTGGAAAGAGGGCGCCCTGGCAGCGGCGCAATCCGCACCACGTCGTACGCCCTTTCTTTTGCATGGTAGTTGACGTCGCTGGTCTAAAACTCCGGCAGAGGGGATGTATTGTCATTTGCTCCAATCCTGTGGCCCTGTGCTCTAATGTCTATTTTTCTGCCCGCCAACCTCTACCGAGTACCACTTCATTTTGGATCGCGTTTTCGATAAAGCTGCACTCACAGCTCGCGACTGTTGGCGAATAAGGCGTGCGAATTTGGCGCGACTCGGCTCACGCGACGCAAGCGATTCCGCGATACCGTGATCAGAGCTAGTGCTCATTATGGAGACGGTTCTGAACGGCGCTCCTCGTGCCGCTACACCACGGTGCTCACGAGAAGTTGTTTTATCACAGAATCGCTTGATTCGTCCGATTTAGCCGCACGTGTAGCGAACTATGAACGCTGTGCATGGCCCTGTATAGATGTCGTAGCATGCAAACTGTCGAGGGAGCAATATCCCAAAGCGGCTACCGTTCTACCAGTCAATCTAGAAATGCAGTCAAAATGGAGCACTGGTTATAATGAAGATATGTGGGGAAAATCGTAGCGTCACAGCATTGTCGGTCGGCCGAGAAGTGCCGGTTGGTAAGGAGAGTACTTCTCGTCCGCTGACTCCAACTTCTTCCTTTCGACTGAACACCAATTGAGCATGGGGAATTCCTTGAGCAGTTGTTCTCTGGAAACAAAAGTGTTTCAATTCATAAGTTCTTCCAAATGCGATACATTCTTTTTCCAAATATCCAAGTTTGTAGATTTGTTGATAAAACACACGTTACGTATGATATGTAAGGTACGTAAAAGTGTTCAGGGGGTCTCTCACGAGAAAATGTTGGTATATAACCCAGTAGGTTACAGAAAACGAGAAAAAGGGTAGGACCAAGTGATTTCGAACGGATGTAAGACGCGAGGAGTCACACTTGCGGAGGGTTCGTACTTGCTTTTCAGGAAAATTTTTCCGAGCCGTGAGAAAATTTTTTACAGTTGTTGACCTTTCCTTGTTTCATGTTCACAACATACGACCCTCATTTGCCGGTGATTATGTTAGTAATTGTGGGGGCGACATGCCATGCTTTTTCGGTTTTTTTTTCGAAAAATGGGAGAAATTCCTTGAAGAACTGTATGAGATTGGAAAAACTAAGGAAGATGGATGGTCAATAGAATAGGGAACGGGTCGTATCAGTAAAGGCGGAGGGGAGGGAGTCGTATCGACAGCGCCACATCACGATGGTGCACGCCGGGTATAGGGTGATCGCCGCGGCTGCCTTGAAACAGTGACCGGTTCACGATATACATAATATTGAAAAGTAACAACTCGAATCTACTTGAAAGTTGAACTCATTGCGTCTCTCAGTATGGTTTTGATAGACGTGAAAAGGTACTCTGCCCTACGTGTCCTTTCTGTTTATTTCATTCTTTAGAAAGAGAGCGGTTATACCTCAGATTTGGACTGCAGAGCATATAGACGGGTAATCGAAGTAAGCTGTTCACAGCGACCAGGATGCTGACCACGTCGGTGGCAAGAGTGTAGAATCGAGTACTGCAAAGTTCAATTTCGGTATGAAAGACGCACAAAAATAGTACAGTTTTGAACACGGGCAGAGTAGAAGATAGAGACGGCTGCATGCACACAAAGCCTGGACCTTCTAAACATTTGAATCACCTCAAAAGCTCTTTGGATATACAAACGGCTACGTCTGTCTGTCTGTCAACCTACTTGTCGGTCTGTTTATTTGTTTGTCTGTCTGTCTGACTGCCTGTGTGGTCTGGTCCGGGAAATTCCGGTCAATCACCTGAAGAAGCCCGGTCTGAGGAGGAGCTCAAGGGTGGATATTGGGTTGTGGCATGGGTGCAGGAGTATGTACCTCAAGGGTGGACTGGGTTGGGCATGGGTCAAGATGTACGGAACGTACATGAACTCAGCCAGGCTACGCTTCTAACTAAAGGGTGATCGCTCATCTTCGCCGACTTGTAAAGTATATTGGACACAAACCTGCTGTGATCCTCGTTGTACAGAAGTGTGCTGTTAGGGAAGATGTGTTCCGCGCCCATGACGGAAATGAACAAAGAAAGAGACGAACAGCAGAGATAGGTGGTGGTGATTGAGACCATCGTCCACGTTGCGTAACGCACTTCATCCCGGCGTTTTTCGAAAGGGAACACTGCATTGATTCTGAACGAAAGTTCCTCCATTCAATACCGGAAAAGATGCTAGAAGTTGACCATCTCGCGGCCCCCGGCCAGGAGGCCTGCGTCCGAGTACAAATGAGAGCGCTCTGTTCGCAGGGACAGCATTCGATAGGATTTTGGGTCTCGAGCTTTTACGACCCCCCTTTTTTTTCAGGGGCTGGTACGACCCCCCCCCATGCTCGTACGATGGCTGACATGGCTGACTGTGGTTGTGGTTTATACTCGGCGAAAAAGTTGTCGAGCGGGGGTATGTAGTAGGCATGCGACGTACATCGTACGGGCGTACATAGTACCTATAACACAGAAAATTCATAAAACCCATGAAGTGAACCACGTAACTCCTAGCCAGAAATACGACCCCCTCCTCCAAAACGTCGCATAAGCGAGGAAAAATCAACTATAAATAATCTTTTCCACTAAGCCCAAATAACGACGCGCCCCGCCAGTCCCCCCGCGTTTTTTTTTTTTTTTTTTTGTTTTTGGCGGCCAAACTACGCCGCCCCCAACCCCCATAGGGCAATGCCCCCCTCAAGGTGCTGTGCGCGTGCTCTGTCACATCTCCATGAGCGGCATCATCTTGTACAACAAAAATACAAATGGAGAAAGGTTAGCGCTAGGCATCGTTTGCACAGCCACCATCTGTCATGGAGAGGGGTATAAGAGGACGTAGAATGGGACGCAGTCTTCTTTTTCTACTCAATGTTGCTATCGTGAGCCCGAAGAAATCGCGAACGTGGAGAAAGCCGGAGTGCTCCAGCATGTCTTCCTTCCACGCATCTTTTTAGGCTGCAGGTCTCGCTATACTTCTCTGCTAGCCTTCTCGTATAGCAGTCGCATGTCGGATGCCTTGTAGCGTTTGCGAGCGTCACCAGCATCTGCCATAGCGTCTCGAGAGCTGGAGAAGTATAGGTATCAATCTAGCGTCTGCCGGCGGAGGGAGTAGAGAGTATGCGGAAGTAGGAGGGTAGCAAGCAGCTGGATAGAGCCCTGACGTGGATAAACAGTGTTATTGCAGCGGCACCGTGCAACCAATTACAGTGCGCGTATACATTTTTTTAAACCGGAAGCCCGCGCTTCGAGTAGCCCATGGTCGTCCTTCCTTGTACAGGGTAGTTCAGCCCCCAAGCTAGATGCTGTCCCACTCTCGCAACTCCACAGTGAGCGAGAAGCGAGCTACAACCGCTCAAAGTTCTAGTTCTAACGCCCGCTCAGTTGGACCGCCTCACTTGCTAGCTGCCCTCTGACGGAGAGCCGCTCAGGCCTTGCGTCTTTGTCAGGCACGGGCGGGCATACTCGGGTTGGAAGTCATGTTTTGGCAGACGCGCGATGGTGCCGCTTAGATCAACTCTGGGCTCGCCGCTAATCAGCATTTCAATTCATTGAGAGCCATACAGTAAAGTGCAACCTATCTCGTAAGGTAAAATTGCATAAGAACCGAGTGAATGCATTTTTGTGGTGCAAAGCTCGACTAGGCAACATGCTCACTAAAAGCGGCTCGCTAGCCATAACCCGAATTCGGAACGTCCCCGTGTGCCTTCTGGAAGTTTTTTTTGCCTTTCAGGAGTTTTTCTTCAGGGTTTTATGTTTTCGGGCGTATTCTTTTTCATTTGCATTGGATGATATCCACTACTGAGAGATGTGATAAAGAGATTTTCGAGCCAGGGGTTGCCCACGGATCGCAGGGCGGTGTAACTGTAAGGGAGCAATTTCGTTTGTGGTGTTCTTGAGGGCTCTTGTTGCTTTTTTCCCTCATTGAGGAATTACTTATCAGCTACTGTTTCATAATTGATCAGCAATTATCCTTGACACTTTTATCGCGGGAGCTGTCTTTAAACTGCATAATTATGTGCTTAGCAGTTGTGCGGTGCGGCTGCACACGTCGCGACGCCTAATCCAGCTGTTCGCTACCATCCCACTTTCCCATACTCTCTACTCCCGGCCGCTGGTGAACGCTGGTGGGCGCTGGTAGACGCTAGTGCTTCTCTGGCCCTTGAAGCGCCGGTAGACGCTGGCAGACGCTGGCAGACCTAGATCGATATCTTTCCGACTTTCAGCGTCAGCAACTTTCCTAGTCGCTGACACTGCCGGACGCTGATAGGCGCTGGTGCGCTGCCGCAATGTATGAACGCAGCTTAAGTGGATGCTTCAGGAAGGTCCTCGCAACTTTACTAAATGGCGGATTTTCATCGAAGTTTTTAGCATTTTCGGTAGCATGGAGAGAGCGTCATGTGGCGAACCGATCATCGTAAAAGGCGAGAACGTAGGACAGCGCCGAAATTGTTGGCAATGAGCTTCCCAGCCATTCAAACTCAGATCATGCGTTTTCATCAGAAGCGATGCCACTCCCATGAATGTTATCATGGACCAACCAGGGCACTTTCTGTAGCTGGGAACTATTCTTACAATGCGACCCCCTCCACCTCAGATTATATCCTCTGGTACGACCCCCTTCCCGGTACTTACCATCTTCCCAAACTTTCTCAACTTCCTACCACTTCTCCTTGAAGTTTTTCAGTTTTCTGAAAAAAAATTTCCAGCAACAAGAAAAAGTTGTAGCGGAGTTGATTAACAATTATCTGCACAGGGAGTCTCTCGACGTTGTCGATAATGAAGTCCCTGGACTGAATCCAACCTCTGCTGGTGGTTTCATAGCGTAGGATGTGCCCTAGGATCTGCCCACTTTTATACTGAGGACGTTCACTCAGCTTTCCCTGAAATATTCTTCAAACCATTTACTGTAAACGGTACCTTTCACCATCGTCGATGGACAGGATGCTTTTCTCGCAAAAGAGAGCAGGTCCACAATGGCAAAAGATAGGCCAATAGATTAACCGTTTGCTCGAAAGAACGCAGAAACCTTAAGCGGACATGACTCAGGCCCATGGACTGTTAGTGGACTCATGTTTTCCCACTTCACCCAAAGGGTGTAGTGGTCTTGCCCGATGCCCACGTTGCCAGCTAGTTTCTTCTTCGCGCGCTCAACGCCTCTTCGCTGTATGCGCTCAAAATATCAGTGTCCTGCGAAACATTAGACGGGATTCCAAGCTGGGTATTCCTCTAGTTCTTCCGCCATAACTTATTCAGAATCAGACTGTTGGAACATTCAACATCATTCAACAGTAATTAAGCACCAAGACCTTCGGAAAGGACTTTGATTCCTGCGGAGCGCTTTATTCAGAGTAGTAGGACTTCAACACAAAAGTGCCTCATTAGAGAGCGTTCATTTTTTGAGGTAGCGTCCAGCAGCGTCTACGAGCGTTTATCAACGACAATTAGCGTTCTGGACGTCTGGCAGCGTCAGCGACTAGGAGAGTATAGGTATCGGTATATATTGTACTGGTCGCTGCGCTGCCAGACGCTCGGATCATAGACGCTCATATTTTTGATATTGTACCACTAAACCGTACATTAAGTTGCATGGCTCTGTGCTTTAGTTGTTGTGGCGAGTGCGGTTGCACAATGGAATTTCAAGCACCTAATCAGCTTTTGCTACCTCCCTCACTTCCCGCACACTCTTTTACTTCCGGCTCGCTTGAATGATGCTGCAGTGACGCTGTATATGCTAGCAGACGCTGTGAGTGGCTATACATAGTCGCTGATTCCCGACCGCTCGGAACGCTACTGTTTGCTACTGGACGCTGGGAATCTTGGTGAACGCTGCCGCAAAGTATAAACGCAGCCTAAGGAGCTGTCGCTTGCCTTATCTTGCATTTTGTTATAGGAGGCTCACTTGGCGCCTCGTTTTTCATATTCAAACGCCACTACCGCCCGGCGCATTTTGTCGACGGGGGCGATGGGGCGACGGGGGGGCATTTTGCACTTTACCTTCCCATCGACGTGTCGACCCATCTAGACAGCCTCTTCTCGAGTTGACAGGTTTTACCATGATGGCTTGACGAGCTTGCTCCAGCTTCAAGAGTTCACAGGTTTCACCAGAGTGAGACTTGTAAACCAGAACTAGTGAAGCAACGAAAGTGCAAATGCCCCCCCCCCCTCACGTCGGCATACTGCGCCCTACGGCCCTTTTAATTATGATGAATGTTCCCTCTAGAAGTCTTAAGATTCTTGGATTCTTTCGATTATGAATTTGGTTTTTTTCAGAATAAGGAGAGTAGAAACGTTAGCATTGCCTGAAAGGACTCGATTCATAAAGACTGACTGAATGCAAACCTTTTCGAATCATTTCGGTCACTTTTGGCATGTCGATAAGTGTAGCCATTGCCCAGCTTACTCCATGAATTTTTCGTTTTGTCAACACTACTATCGAAATATTCAGGATCACCAGAATGGCAAAAGGAACGAATATGTGTAACACCTAAAAGAGGAACTCCTTTACGATTCAGGGATTCACCGAGAGGATACTAATGCAAAGTTCTCACAGTCATCACGTAGAAGTTGAATTTCTGATAATGTTCCCAGCCCGCAAGCAAAGGCACGTAGTCGTAACTCTGAAAGGAGAATATTAAAAAAAATAGGAAGGAAATATGATCAAGCATGTGCATTACTGTTGTATTGGCACAATCAGGGTCCTTCGGCTTGTTCATAATTACAATGAAATGAAATGAAATGTAATGTATATGGAAGATGAACCGGTTGAAGTCTGCAAAGTGAGTAACATTTTGAAGAGGAGCGCTTCTCATGAGTACAATAGCAAATGGAAGAATGACTAGCCATTGTGGAAAACTTAAGGCAAAAAAAATGAAAACGAAAAATGAATGAGAATGAAAAAAGATAGCAGAAACTGAGTTTCTACAGATATAGACCACGATTTTCCCCATTTTCCCATTCCCATCCCCATTTCCTGGGCTAATCAGGCGGATTTTGCATAGTCCCACGTGACATAACCTCGTCATCCGGGCAGTTGATAGGGCGTCGATCAACGGTGCCCGCCAGCGCGTGCCAGGGACTATTTTTAACAGCTAAATTAGTTCATTTCCTACTCTGTGTATTTCTGACTGGGTTCTGCTTGCATGGATATAGATTCGCTAGTTTGTATCACAGCACTTGTGAAGATAAGGAGCTGCTAATCTGGGAAAAAGTAGCCAAAACAGTGAAAAGTTGGAAAAATGACTAAATTAGCCTGGAAAAAGCAAATAGTTCCTGGCACGCGCTGCGGCCCGTTGACGACCGCCCTAATCAACTGCCCGGATGACGAAGTAGTTAGAGCAACAATTTCGCCGCTTGTGTCTAACAGTTTGGTCCCCCCCTCCATCAGAGCATATAAGAAAGATTGATATTGGGAAGAATAAAAATGGATAAATGCAAATGTTCGAAGACAGAGAATGCTGCTTTAATCGGTCACCTTTACCTCGCAGAGAAAGTAGGGTAGCCTTTCCCTTCAGATCTTATCAAACAAAATTGTAGTTCTATTCGCATTACATTATCATTCATCGAATCATGATGCAAGCAGGGGGACGCTTGAATTACATTTTTCAAGAAAGTAGACATGTCATGGATTGTGCTTACACAATGACTTGCATTAGCTAGATTTGTAGGATTTGTACGCTACCCTCTTTATTCCCTAAGACCGGTCAGGTATCAAACAATATTATCTAAGGGAATTTAAACTCCAGTCAAAACCGTGGAGTTTAGAAGGGAGTCAATCCCCCGTGCGGTAAACCGCAAGCCACTGCTACCATCATTCTGAACTCTACATGGTATCAAAATTGACCTGTCCATAATCAAAGCTCAATAGGGAGATAAGGTGAAGGCTGTTATTCTCAGAATTTTTTTTGAAAGTTCTGCTGCGTATGTTCACATTAAGGCCAACGATGCCACTGTAAAAGGTTGGAACGACAGGTCGCCTTCTACATAGACATTGGCTGCGAATGGATATAACTTACATACTTGTAAAACATAAGAGCATAGTTTTTCCCTGTAGGAGGAAAACTTGTTGTTTCTTACTGAATTTTCTCGAGGTATCTCATTTCATCACTTTCTATGTATTCATGAAACCGGACACCCTGAAATCCTGAAACCTTATTTACGACTTAAGCCCGAATCCTATTTCAAAGGGAATCAGTCTTCGTCAAGGTGTCTGGAACACTAGGAAAAAGCTAGCCCAAATTTCATAGTTATCGATTGCTCCGCGGACAACATTTGTCAAGCAGTGTTGTTATAAAAACCCCAGACGATCTAGTTGACCTTGAACTTCTGGAAGGATCCAGAAAAGTACCCATGAAGCCCAGTTCATTCTGTTATGCCACTATTTTAGGCTTATCAACGAATGAGTACAGGATTGCTTCAAAAGAAAATTACGCTGAAAGTTGTTTTTTCGGTATATTTTTGCAACCAAAGTGTATTTGAACAATGTATATTTCGAAGATATTAGGAGAAATAGCGTCCATACATTTTCCCATCTTGCAAATGGGTGACCTTTGGAGTTCCTCGGCCTTCAGCCCCATGCGTACTACATATTACTATAAGCATCACGCTCATATGCTTCCGTGTAGTCGCGTGCTGCACATGGTGGAATTATTTGGCAGTATCTCGTGGGTGTCAAAATATGTTTTCTAACCCGGGGGGAGGGTATTCAATCAGCCGAAAGGTTTCTCAAATAACTGGCCCTCTGCAGTGTATTTTTCAGCTGCACTCCCTCTCCCTCTCTCAGTTTTTCCTCGACGATCAAATGACCAAGCCCGTGGCGTGACTGGAAGCTCAAAAAATTTAATTGGGGCATTGCCTCTTGGCCTATCGTCCTTATCTTACGCCTGCAGTATTTCTTGACATATAAAGGATAAGCGGGTGTGGTGTAGTGACAAGTGACGCGCTTACCACTCGCGCGCGCGCCGGGTTCGAATCCCGGGTCGACACCCGCCCAGGCCAACCAAGCCTTCTACCCTCCGGGGACGGTAAATTGGTACCAGATTCGTCTGGGAGGATAAAACACTGACTTGTACATCGGCTGGCCACCGCAAGTCATTGTATAGGCCACATCGCATTCAATAAGCCACTACGATTCTGAATGGAAGTAGAATGCGTGCCGCATCCCACAAAGGGATTGATCAACGGCGAAGACTTTATCCTTTATAAAGGATAAAAAAAAGGATAAAGTCTCTGCAAGAGAACAATCCGACGCGAACAGTAACAATCGCATGTTCCGAGAATCCGGCACGAGCACTCTAAGTCCGTCAAAACCCGGGCAACTATGAAATTAGGGCTGAGGCAAAGGTCGCGACGCAGACGGCTACAGACGAGCGATCGTGCCGTCGCGATCAAGCCTTCTTCCGCCCTCAACATATATTGGGCCATTTTTCTCCCACTAATCTATTTACCACTGAGCAGCTTTTACAATTATTATGAGGTTAGCTGTGTCTCATTCTTTAATGAAGTACGTGAGGGTGTGGAGTCTTTTTTTTTGATTTTTGGCAATATGCGTTTTGAGCGATTACTTTTCAAGATATTCCGTTCAAACTGTGTGTGCTCAACTGAGTAATTGCACGCAACAATCAGAGGAATCTCAATCATAATTTACCTTGTAAAGACAAGAAACAACTAATCTCGAAAAAAAGCAGCCATAACAGTGTAAATTAGGGAGAAAATGGCTAAATTAGGCTGGAAACAGCTGATGGCACGTGACACGCCGCAACCGCGTCGCGACCCTTGCCACCCTAGTTAATGCCCGGATAACGATTTACTTCCATTCAGAATTGTAGTGCAGTCGACCAGGGATTCGAACCCAGGACGTCGCGAGTGTTAGGCGCGCCAAGTGTCACTACTCCGCCTTCTTGAAATATAATTAAAAGAAATTCGGACATTTACCATACTATAAAGGACATTTATGTATCAATTACGGCTTGTGTTTTTTTTTGACAATAAGAATTCCGTGAGCCACTCGCGCCCTCCAACGAAAAAATGCCGCTGTACACAATGACTTACGGAACCTTTCGTAACTCGATTTCGACCATTAGAGAGCCCGAAACGTATCAACAAAAATAAGGTTTAGCGAGTAAGTGGAAAACATATCTCGCGCCACAATACTCGTCTGGCCTTCCCTCACAATAATGGAAGCGCCATCGTGAAAAGACCCAAAGCTGTGGCTGCGGTATTGTTACTCTCGAGACATTGACAATGATGATTAACAAGGCCTATCATTGCACTGCCCTCCCCTTCCCCCACCCCCCCTTTGCTTTATGCAAAGCGGCACCCTCCTCAGCCCTCACTCTAGCTTGATTAATCGCAGTAACTCTAATGAACTGAGTACGGAGCTCGGTTCATTTCTGATGCCATCTAGCTTCCGCCTTCTTTCATCAAGGGTAATTTGTATTTTTACGAATTCCTGGAAAAAGAGTGCACTAATAATGGACACCAGCCTCACCATATAAATCGGGCACTCCGTTCGAAAAGTGATCACGTACTCGAAAAAGGCTGGCACTCGAAGTGCAAGAACACATAGAATAACTACTCCTATAGTTATATAGCGGCCGTTTTCTCTGAAATCAAGTTTTTATGGGAGGAAACGAACTCAAGAGGTCTTTCGGACTCACCTTACTAGGGATTGAAGCGAAGTAATATTGGCCACCACAATGAATCGTTCCATTGTCGCACACAATACCATGTATGTTGAGGCGAATTGGACTGAAATCATCCATAAAAGGACAAAGCTATCGGCGCCAGATGACCCCTCTTCTAGGCGCTCCAGTCATCTTAGTTTAATTCGAGATCAGAGTGCCATTTTGAGTGCTACATAGCCGATGCGATGACGTTGAAGGCCAGGCGGTGCAGAAGAGGTGTTTTTGAACTCTCAAACATAGCTGGTGCGGTTTAGCCGACCTCAGAGCGATGTAGGCCTAGCTAGCTTTCGTGGAAGCAGATCTGATATTTCATTCCCTGAAGCAATTCGGAGCCAGACGGACTTGATTTTCACTCCACTATATTGCGTTGAAGAAGGTAAAAGTCCCTAATGATTAAAAAAAGTACGGTCCATATGGAAA
>MU948360.1:0-19549 GCA_036418165.1 Cooperia oncophora
TATTTTTTGCTTTTCTCCCAACCGCCGTTTCGTCGGGGCCTGGCGACTGTGAACAATGCCATACTAGGACGCTGGAGATGCTGCCGTGCACGCCTGCAAAGTATAAACGCAGCCTTACTGACACTGTTTGCCACTACACCACCTTCGCCCCCCCCCTCCATTATCAATATTATTATGGGGTTATCAGGTTGTATGATTGGATATTGTTCCTTCTTGTTTCTTGGTTTGTTCCGAGTTTCTTTTTGCTGTGAATTGGTCTTTATAAATCGTTCAGTATGATTGCCTGATGACTAAAGAAGAGCTGAGCCGTCTTGCTGAGCACAAATACTCTGCTATAGACACGAGTTGGTTGGATGAATTTTGTATGAAATACTATTGGGACTGGGTAGTGAATTTCTATCCGCTGTGGCTGGCTCCCAATTTGTTAACATTGATTGGTAAGTTCTTTTTGTTATTGCATTCATTTACCACGGCGTAGTCATGTGTACTTGAAGTATACTGTTGTATTTGTTCAGCCCCCCCCAGGGCTGATAGTGAACATTGCCAACGTCTCCTTGTTATCTAGCTACTGCCCTACTGCACGCGAATCTGCTCCTTCATGGGCGTATGCTTCGGCGGCGTTGGGCTTGTTTGTATACCAAACCCTCGATGCTACTGGTTAGTTCTTTACATGTGTAATATTACATACATATGTAGTAATGTGAATCCACACTAATAACCGGTTGGGAAGGACAGGACAATTCGTGTTAGATTGACTGTTGTACAAGCTCGAGAGGTGCAGTGAAAGCAAACCTTTGAATGAGCCGCAAATTCGAGTTCAATTCGAAATCGAGACGGCGCTGATGCCGTGCTTGAAGACGCTCCCCAGCTCAACCACTTCATAGGCGTCTTTCCTTGACCAAGTAGTCTGAGTCGCAGTCATGTAAATCTCTTATCCACTTCTGCGCGCTTCCACTGTAAGTAATGGAAAGCCGCTGCTGGCCCTTCAGAAGGTGGCAGTTCTGACGCTTTCCTTGTTGTCCCGCCCATCCAACAAAAGGGCTATTTTAGGCCCACAAGTACTTTTAGATGATGTTAACGTTGGGTGACGCGAAGAAAGGATTAGTGAGTCAGAGGCAGCAACATTTCGCTAGCATGAAACTATCACGTCCGGAGAACTTGTACTGTGAGGCTGCTAGGGGTATTCAGGGTGCTCTCCATTTTTCCGCTTGTTCTGCATCTAGAGTCACTTATTGGACTGTAGGTTTCTAACTGAACGCCCCTATCCACAATGTGCAATCGCCGGGTTTGCTTTTAACACATGCATCTTTTTGCGTAACCCGGCGAGAGAGAGAGCATACTGAATCCTACTAAAGAATTTAGTGGGGAGGTAATTCACTTTGAAGGAATAGGAAATTCTGCAGGCCTTAGTGAGATTCGCCTGGGATTCCGTCCACTGGCTATGCAAATACTTATCTTGAACTAGATGTTCACTCTCTATTCGCACGTTAGACCATTCAGAGTAAAGTAATTCTATAAAGGTTTCGTTCGTTCCATAAAGGCCCTTCTTTCAATTAGGAACCGTTACAACGACGCTATTTTTGCAATAATTTGGTTGTAATAACTACCAGACCTTTTCCAATAATAAGATTCAGAATGGAATGGTGAAATTCACTGCATCCTACGCTCTCTGTACTTCCGTTCATGCTCTATATACTTCCTATACTTCCTGAGTTTTGCTTTTACCTTGCCGTCGTTCGACGTGCATTGCGAGTTGTTTTTTTTTCTCATACTCTGTTCCCCCAGCAGCTGCAGCGCTCTCTTTCGCTAGTTTTCATGGCGCCCTCTGCTTTTAAACACCTCTTGCCGTAATCCCTTTGCCTGCTAGCGGACCGACTGACTGTCATATGAAGCCGTGGGATGGTGCCATCACAATCGCATTCTCATGGGAAGTTGATACCGCAATCTTACTGCTTCCCAACCTTGCCATTATCACGCGTGCATGTCACCGCATCTGCGGCTGCCACCGCAACTTCCCTATCCTTACTGCACCCTCCCCCAATGCTTGGCGCCAACCGCAAGAAGAGCATCTTCAGATTTGAATAGGAATGCACACAGAGGGTGTCTTATACTTAGTTTTTATCCTGTGTTGCGACGGCACCAGGAACAGTGTAATGCTAAATCTCTAACGAAAGCTCTAACGGTCACCCTGATTTGTTGGCAGTCATTTTCTCCACTCTTCCCTTACCGCATCGAAGCATTCTGGAGGGAGCAGACAAAGCAAACTGACCAACTGACAGACTTACGGGCTGGTTTGCAAAATAGAGGGGAGGGGGAGAAAATACGTACTCATTGAAGTAGCAGACAAAACCTGTCCGAAAGAATTCGTTATGACTTTTTTGCACATTTCATTTCGTTACTTTTTTTTGAACGCAGCATTAAATATGGCAAAATTTGAAAACTCACCAAAGTTTCTGATCCTGACGGTGTTTGATCGTGTCGATCTTTCAACTTCATCCGTATAACCAGTTAATTCCAGATGGCAAGCAAGCTAGACGTACAGGTGCAGCATCGCCTCTGGGCGAACTGTTCGATCATGGCTGTGATTCGATATCACAGGTACGATATTCCTAATGCATAACCCAGGTTAGAAAGATATTGAAATCAGTTTCTTTCCGACTCTGACTTTTGAGGTCTCAGACTTCCGATGTCAAAGTTAGGTGACAGTCACTGTTCTTGGGTCTTTAAATTACCGGAGAATGTTTTCTGAAATGCTTCAGCTTTCATGGAAGTCTGTAAATATTCTAAACAGTAGCCGTCCTTTACATGTATCTGGTCGTTAGAATGTAGGCAAATGGGGTTGTTGGCCTAGTAATCTCGTTTAGCCTTCGTTGGATATTGGGCAAGTTTTTTGGTAAATGCTGGATGCATAAGTATTGTTCGGTTCTTCGATGTTCTGGGGGATCGTTAATCTTTCGAATTATTGTTCGTCACATATTAACATTTGTAGGAGCGATTAGTAGAGTGAGGGTGACCAGTAGCGCCTTCTTCATAATTTCATCTGGGAAAGCCAAAGGCGTTAGGGAGATGCACTTGAAAGTTTCTTATGAATTTTCGCTCCTTACCCTGTAAGATTGAGTTGTTATAATTTACACGAATAAGCTGGATTGCAGGTATTCGTCACCCTCAATGCAGCTTATGCTATGCGACTTGGAGAGATAAGATGGGGGACTTTTTTCATAATAATTGTATCAGTATCACTGTTTTACTGCGCCCACTGGAGTACATATTGTACGGGACAGTTGAGGTTTGTCGAAGTTTCTGTGGTCTTGAATACATTTCCAATTGCAGTCCTTCAGATTTTCAGATTTTCGAGTTTTTGATGTCACCGAGGCTCAGACGACAATCATTTTCATACTACTGATCACTTCTCTTTTGGGAACGGATGTGTGGACTGTTGGTCGGTTTCCACTCTACTGATTAAAGACAATCGGTATACTCACCTTGACTGGTCCCTTGCCATGTGGGTAAGTGGCACCGCAGCTGCAAAAGCGTGCCATTTTCTGCTGCCCAAAATGCCTGGGAATGGGGCTGGAGTGTAGTGATACCGAGTACCATAATCCATATTCCGCCCGCACTGCCGCAGAGCGGCTCAATGTCCTGATCACTCACCAAACCACGCTCTTTGTGTCTGTATACCCTCTTTGTTTCCCTTATCACTGAGTGCAGTTTTTCGAATTGTGGACCTCTGGTATCGACGTAATGCTGCAGCTCGAGGATATCGCGCGAGACGGCACTCGGGTACCTCTACCAAAACCAGCCCTCCCGTGAACGCTAGGAACAAGAAACATAGCACGCTACTGCAACTGCGGACCCGCTGATAGCACAGTGCTTGGACCCTCCTCGGAGGTGATTGTACAACTCGTCTTCAAGAGTTTTTGTCTCGTTTTGTTTATTTAGTTCTTGGATTCGTCCACTCCTTTCAGGGGCCTTTGGTTACCAATTACGACATATGCTTCTGCTAACAACATTCCTTGTAGCTATCTATACAAGCATGTGCCACCTCGGCGTTATTCTCACAGGTGGAGTTGGAAGAAACGGGTCGACAGGTGGGCTGACGTCGCGTCTCTTTTTCAAGCTGATATGAACTATTTTCACTGCACTTCTTTTTCTCATCTATTTAGTTCCAGTTGCTGGTACTTCCGTTCTTTTCCCTGTCTGCCCACTTTTGGCGTCTATTATTCCATTCTGCATGATATACAGCAAATCGCGAAGTGCTGTTTTCGACGAAAATATCACCATATTTGTGCTATGCTTCGGTGCAGTAGCTGCCAAGGTGATTCGCAGTTTCATTTTGTGTACTGACGTGGACTTCGTGGAACAAATTTCTCAATCTGCTAAGGCAACAAACCGGTTGATAGTGGGACATATGAGTCGAAGTGAACTCGTTTTATGGGACTGGATTTATATGGGACCAATAGCGCTTATGCTCAATCAGTGAGTTGACAAGTTTTTACGAAATTCGGTAATGTTAAAATGTCACAGTTCGCCTCTTGTTATTTCCTTTGAAGGCACGACTCCGTGTTCATTTGATGTTCAGGCGCCTTCTTTGGAGTCCGCGCTGCAAGGGTGGAGGATGTACTAATTCCGCTGCTCAAAATTACATTAGGAAGCGCGTCCGCCCACTAAGGTTGAGTTTATACTTTGCGGCAGCGTAGCGCTTCCAGCGTACGCCAGCGGCAGTATCGGGGAAAGGATAGATATCGATCTAGCGTTCCCAGCGTACGCCAGCGCACGCTAGCGTAGCGAGGGCACGGGAAGCATAGCTATCGATCTAGCGCTCCCAGCGTTTCACGAGCGTTTCACTAGCGTTTCGCTAGCGTTTGCAGCGGCGGGGCTAGAGAGTATAGAAGAGTAGGAGAGTACAAAAATACTCTACTCTTCTTACACTCCCATTTCTTCTATACTACTCTTAGCCCCGCCGCTGCAAACGCTTAGCGGCGGCTAGAGAGTATAGAAGAGTAGGAGAGTTTTTTTACTCTCTACTTTCTTCTGTACTCAGCCCCGCCGCTGGCAAACGCTAGCGAAACGCTCGTGAAGCGCTGGAAGCGCTACGCTACGCTGCTGCAAAGTATAAACGCAGCCTAACCGCGAGTACGCCCAAATTTCATTTCAAACTGCTACCTGATGATGCGGTTCTACCACTCTCCATGTCGAATGGTGATGAGGAGAAAGATGGGGTTCTTATTGGGGTGCCTTCGGCAGTTATTTTTTTTCCCTGCTTTCTTCTTCACTGCTGGCTCACTTACCGTCTTGTCATTGAAATTTGAGCCGAACAACTCATTTTTGAACACGTGGCGTGCCTTTGAACCTAAGAAGTATGACAATTTCGTTTTCGAAATAGCCTTCTGTGCATTTTCGCACTTTTGACTCCTTCCCGCAGGCCTCAAAATTCTCATCTCCTTAATCACAGTCATTTCTTCGTATCGTCCTACTCTGAAAAATGTATAACGCTAGGAAGTAACAAGTATCGTGAAAATTAACATTCTTCTTGCTAGTTCACGAGTGCTTCTCCTCCGCCCACCCCACTTGCCGCAGTGTGCTCAGGAACTGTTCTGCAACACAGACCAGTGGTCCTTTGCAAAAGCATTTGGTCAACACATTCGAGTTAACATTTAATTAACACGAGGCGAAGGCCATTTCGCCCAGAACTCACGTTCTTCGTTGTTTTTTGGCATATTTTTACAATTTTTTCTTCGTATTGATGTGTTAATTGTGTAAATGTATGCTAGTAGAATATAATCAGTCGCAAAAAGAACAAAAAATATGCGCGTGTTTTCGCAATACTGTACGAATGACCGAAAACAGGGGTTTCCGCGTGTACTCCCGGGAGTACACGCCGCCTCGAACGTGTTAATCAAGTTACTTCAGTAATATGTTTTCAGGTACTATGACTTCTGGATCTGCGAAAAGAAATTGTTGATATGGGTCACGTGCTATACTCTCGCTTCACTGTTTATATATTGTGCCATCATTACACGGCAGATTTGCTACCATATGAAGATAGATTGCTTCAAAGTGCCGGTCAAACAGAGTTAGGCAGAAATAGTTGTTGTTAGAGTGAGCCTGCGTTGTTCCCTTTTAGGTCTAGGTTCATCGAATTGTACGTAGATTGTATAGATAGCAGTGATTGTTCATTTGATTTCATCTTTCAACTCCATTTGTCCAATGGCAATTGATGAGTTCTATTGTTGTTCTTTCATCATAGATATTCACAATGTAGATATATTGAGTGATCAGAAGACGTTCCAAACGGTCATTAGTGATCGGCCATCTTAAAGCTCCTGAAGCATTAAAAGAATTTTTATGCGTGTTTCCTCATGTTAAGGACATAAAAAGTGAAAACTGCTTATGAAGTATAGGACATTTCCGTTTTGTCAAAGTAAAAAGCTAAGAAAGTCCAAATTAAATTTATTGTGCTCTTCGTGTTTTGCATCAATTTATTTGTCTTTATCACATGTGTATGGCGCTTTAGTGATGTTGCAATGTACGGTTAAATGCTTATACAGCATTCTTTAAATCGTTGTGTTGTATGAGTGAACGATCAGTTTATTTGAAGCGGTTCTGTCCGTCATTACCTCATTAATTCTTTTATGGTCTGAGAGCGCATGTTTCATTCAAAGGAACTTTTTCTTCGTAGGTTCACGGCTGTTAGTTCGACTGGTCAATCTTCATTGTACTCATATTTTTTGGGCGACCATGTCGAACTTGGAGAAGATTCAGAAGCGCTGCGCTTTTGTTTTGCCGAAGAAAGGTCGGAACTGTCGCATGCTAACTCGAGAGGGACAGAAATATTGCGGAGAACATGCTAATTTTCAAGAAGATAATGAGGTTATTGATGTGTTTTTTTTCACATTTTGCATTCATTCCTGCTCTCAACCAGTGGCTCCATCAAAGGCACGTCCCGGGTTCGTTTAAAAAATGGTGAGCTGCTCAAATACTCATGGCGAATGGTTAGTAACACAAAAATGGAGAAAAGCCCCTTCGAAATGCCCATATAGAATCCATTACGGGGCTGGCATGTGCATTATAATGCGAGAAAGGGGCGGTTGGTGGACGAGTTCTCGGTTGTTGGTGCCACCTTCTACTTAACGCCTCACTTTCATCATTCGAAATGGAGAGAGTAGCGGAGCAGCCACACCACCAAGTATCAAAAAAATGAAAGTCGGGTAAGCTGGGCAAGTAGTGCATCGGCCATGCTTGCGGACAGGACTACCATGTCAGGGAAGGGCGTCTACCCACCAAGTGAAACGGTCGGGAAGGCCGTGTTGGGTAAACAAGTTGGCGTGAGGTGATGTACACTAACTATAAGTAGCCTACGCGTGCTTTTGCACATGTTCGTGTTGATAATGACGGATATTGACAACATTGATCTTGCCCTTGAGAGAGCGGCAAACCCTGAATGCGACAGTAGTTCCTTCATGAATTTCATTACTTTATGTGATTTCTTCCTTGGACAATTTCGTTTAAGTACATTGTGATATTGTAGGACCGTATACCATGTCCCAACGATCCCAGGCACACAGTGGATCGTCGTGTACTTCAGCAGCATCTTCTGAGGTTGCACCATTGATTTCGAGTTTGTTTCCGTTTCTTTAATTTTTATCCAACGTTTAATTTTCGTTGCTATTGTATAAAAACCTTACTTACATTTTATTCACTTTTTCCTAAGATTGTTATGAGAAATCCTGAGTTTTTTTAGGTCTTTATTTGTGTGAGGAAAATGAGGAAGCCAAAGTCTCCTTAGCATATTGAAGCTTTTTTCCAAGCCAATAACTTACAGTGAAGAAGAAGAAAAAATGTCCCTTTTACTCGTTTCCAAGCTAGAATCCGTTTATGCTCTGCGACGGGAGAATAGAAGACTCGTTCAATAGCATAGAATTAGCAAGTCGTGTGGAAGAATAAGCGGTTATAAAAGAGTGAATGGCTAGTGAAGGATTGAAGGCACTGGCGATTCGACGTCTCGGAAGGAACGCTTTCCTCTCCAAACTTGAGTCGTTATTTTCCAGACTGCCATGTTGATACCTGAACTTTACATTGACGAGCATTTGATACGTCTAGTCGTCGATTCTCCTATTCTCCCATCGCAAAGTATAAAGGCTGTCATAAACGTATGCTGCGCATGTTCTGTGTGCCTATCAGAACGTGGTGTGTGTGCATGCATACATACATGCATGCGTGCGTGTGTGTGCGTACGTACGTATGTGTGTGTATGTGTTGTGTCGTGTGTGACGAAAGGTGTTTGCATGATGAGATCTCGCTGTGTGAGCAGGCAGTTTTTTTTTTCAAAACTACCCGCACCTAAAGATTAAATCTAATTCTTGAAGGACTGGTCTCGAGAAAAACAGTGCAGAACTCTGTCTAGCTTTTTTTTGATTTCTCATGTTGTCTAATGCGAAGGTGTTTTCAAGGTGTAACTCACGCATAGTAGAGGAGCAATGGATTGTGAAAGACGTGAATGCGATGGTAGGAGAAACGAAGTTCACTGCGAAAATTGACAGAAGGCCAAGTGAAGTGAGTTTCTTTCCGAGGTCTCGTGCTCTAAGTATTTTTTTGCTCTGAAATAACCAGCAGTAGTTTGTCTCTCGAGCAGGGAATGTGCGATTTAATGAAGGAATTACCTTCTATGTATGATAACACATAGAAGGTAATTCTTCATTATATACAGCTTCCGAGATATGTCTCAGTAATGTATGCCCTGCTTAGGCGTTAACGCTCATATTGCAGTTGGAATAAAAAAAAACCAAAACAAGAAAAAAAAAACTTAAAGGCACTGATACGTCTTATAGATTCACTTCTACGCTGCTTAAATTGAGGACGTAATTATATTGATGCTAGTTTGTAATGCTGGTCCCAACTACCAATGCAGCAATTGGTGCCTGCTCTCACAAGCAAGTTTTGAGTGGTCAAGGTCGTCGAAGGCTTATTTGCTAGACGTCTGTAGGGGGGGGGGGCTCCAGGCGAATATAATTCTTGGGCTGAGAGCACGGAACTACCCTGCAGAACAAATTTTTCGCCAATCCAAAATGCCAGATTAGTTTATGTGCCACAGGCCACTTCTTTCCATGTTCTTATTCCAACATGTTCCTCATTTCAGGAGGAGATCGCTCGTACCATAGAGAAGCTCCAACGTTGTTATAGCTCCATCTGCCACGAACTGGCAGTAGACCAGGCTCATTGTGTAGAAGTTGATAAACATCTTGAACAAGCTTGCAACCTTTCTGAGAGTAAACGCAAGCATCTTATCCAGCAGAGTTCCATAATAGGTGGATATTTTTGTCTTTTGTGTAAACTTCCTTATTATTGGATTACTGGCTCAGAGTTCTTTCAGGTCATCTGGAGCGCGTTGGTCTTCTAAGAAATGATTCCTCTGCTTGTATTTTGGAACTTGGTGCAGGTAAAGTGAGTAAGTAAACATTTTCAGTTTTTTTTTAAGCTTGAACTCTCATGAACTCAGCTGCCATTGCTTATCGGCCTGAGGAAATTTCACAGGCAGCGAGTGCACGGGGAAATCCCATTCTGTTATGGTCCCGGGAGAATCTCGTCAGAATAACCTGTTCATTCAATATTAGTTCTAACTGGTCGGACGTCCCGTGAGCAAACCTAGTCCTGTGATTACCATTTTGCATTTCTCAGCATTATGGAGATGGGTGTTGAAGAGCGCAGTGTTAGATTTGCGGGCGCCCAAGGGTGGGAAAATTTGGTGACATTGGGCTTAAGAGTTCAGGAGTGAAGCCTTACCAGCGAAGTTCGCCAAATTACGATAGAACTTTGAGTGGGACTGGGTAGATCGATAGAGTCTATAAGGTTATTTACCAAATATAGATAGCAAAACTGCAACCTGCATTTCACAAGCAACTTATGAGCAGGTAAAGTTTGTAATGGTGCAGTAGGGTGGAGACTGTGAAGCATAAGCGAGGAATCGCATACGTCAAATCGAGTCGTCGGACGTAGAACCTTACCACTGAGCCACCATGACTCGATTCGACGTATGCGATTCCTCGCTTATGCTTCACAGCTCACCACCAAGCCCACCCTACTGGCACTTACAAACCCTCCCTGGTAATAGTTACATATGAAGGTGCAATTTTCAGTTTATTACATTGACGAACACTGTAGTCGCCATAGGGGCGACGAGATTAGAACAACAAAAAAAAAAACTTAAATTTGAGACAGTTTATTATTGTTTTGCCTCTTTTGCCTTTAGCCTTTAGTGTTTTGTTTTGTTTTTATTGGTTGCAGTTTTGCCACCTATATTTGTACCTTACAGACCCTATCGATCTACCCAGGTCTCCATTCAAAGTTCCATGGGTAAGTTGGCGGACTTTCCTGGTTAGGAATAGGGGTGAAGAGTTCGATTCAGATTTGAAGGATACAAAGCAACGACTACTCTACATCGAAACCGACCATATATGTGCTGAAATAGATCAGTGTAGTCTTAAGTTCATACTGCACTGGGCTGCATATTGGTTCTCTTTATATGTCTTTTCATGTTAAGCCTATCAAAGTGTCCACTGTTAATTAGGCGCATCTTGCGTACTGGATGATGAAGAGAGCTCCTCTGTCGAAGTTTCTTCTTGTTGACAGGAGCGGTGCTAGGAACAAATACGACAACAGAGCTCTCCAAGTAAATCAGTGAATCAATTTGGCGATCACCTTGTTTGGAAAAGTTAGCAATACTTGTGTCGCCTCTTCAGGAAAACCCTTCGTTGAATATAAAGCGGTTGCGGTGCTCCATCGAACATCTTAATCTGGCGGAAGTGGACATGCTCAAGGTGAGCTTTTTTCAGTCATTTAGTAAAATATTCTTTTTTCTACAGTTTGAGTGTTCCATAATGGAAGGTCGACAAATCTCAGCGTCATCAACGTGGTATTTCAGTTTTAATTGATCTCCAAGTGGACTAATTTTTCTGCGTTGATTTCGTTCTTTGGAGCCTGCAGAGTTTTTTCTTACTGTAGTGGTTACTGTGTAAATTGTCTCGATAATGTGCTTCGAATTTGCAGACTCCAAAGAACGCGATTTCTTCGGAGCGTCAGCATCTATATTTAATCCCATGAGGCTGACAACTCATACTGAATGCTACCTCCAAATTGCACAATACTAGCAATTTCCGAATCCTATTTAGCAATTCATTTATCAGCCTTTGCTGTATTTGAATTTAGACTTCAGTTGAAATTTAGGATGTGTCAAATCTGTGCGCCGTCTGTAAGCACTTCTGTGGCACTGCGACTGACGCCGGCATTCGATGTCTGTCGAATGGTATGCACAGTGGGCTATTCTGACGGCTTCGTTTTGGTACCTTGTTGCCACCACAAATCTCGATACGTTGAGGTGAATAAGCGAAATTTTTTTGGTAGAGATCCAGTTATACAAAGTCACAGATCTAATGTGCACAAGCAGAAAAATGCGGAAAGTCCTACCATTGGTACTACTCTTTTTGTCAACGAGTTAACTTGGTTTGAGCAGTGATGAAAAAGTCGTAGCTGCTGGGTCTTTTAAGCTTCAGAGCTTCTGATCGCGAGGGTCGCAAAGATTCCTTGACAGTCTTTTCCAGGGAGAGGGAAACCTCGAAGGGAAGCTAGATTTGATAGCTGTCTGTGAAACCTTTCAGGGAATGGGCAGGTCAGGGGAAATCCTTCTGATGGGGAGGGGGAGACTTTTCGCTGGGGGGGCGCGGATATGCAATACTATTCTTTCCAGCCGTCTGAGTTCGCGTCCATAGGGAACTTATGTTGTCCACTGCTATCTGAATATCTCTGATTTTAGTACTCCGGGCGAGAGTTCTTAGCTCTATGGAATATGGACAGCGAAGGTGATTTCGCTGCCTTACGTCACATTGCTACATGGGCTGTTTGTGGATTTGGCAAGGTGAATGCTGTCCGAGAATCTGAAGCAGGTGCTTCCACCATCGATCAGCACATCCACGAATCCGTTGGCGAGGATGGTGCAATGGATCACAATGAACACCAGCCCTTTTATCAAATCGAGCTCTTTAGAGAACGGTACGGGCGATGCAGTGATGACTCCTTGGTATGTTCCTATGATATTACCTTTCCCGATATTGTAGGCGTCACAATCTTATCGAGATAAGTTGAAACGTTTTTAAAGCTTCAATTTAGAAGTCTAAGATTGTAACCGTTTATCAAGCCAACATCTCGGCTTGTTCGCCTTCGTCAAAGCCTGAAAAAAAAATTAAGAGCAAATGGGATTTGTCCTCTCAAACGCCCCAGCGATAGCTGAGAACCATTTTGAGATACTGGTAAGCCACCTACTGGCAAAAGAAGAAGACAGGACAAGTTGCACCTGTTTTGACTATTTCAGGCTCTCACGAAGGCGACGAAGCTGAAGCATACGTTTATTAAACTGTAGTAATCTTGGGTGGTTTGCACAAGCTACTCATCTGAATTCATAAGTGCTAAAATTGAGAAAAATTCAATCTTGAACGAATAATTGGCTGGTACCACTTCTTTAATGGAACTCAAAACGAGGCAGCCGGCAAAAATGAGCAAAAATATGTAAGAAAACTTTGTACCGGTACCGGTGATACATAGATAGAGGAGTGAGAAGACCCTTCGCTTGTGGCTTTGTAGCGCAGTTTTATGCGCACAATGATAGGGATATGCGGGGAGGCCTAAGTTGAAAATATTCTTGAGGTGTTCATAAGTACGGAGCAAATACTTCATCAGTGCTTCCATCTTCACGATAAGGCAAAGCCGTCCATTAACGACGAGGTCAAGAAATCTGCAATCTTAGCATCAACCGAAAGCAGCTGTTTGGATTAGAGGGTCACTGTGACGGTCACTATTTGGCAGGTTCCTCGAGAATATCGCCTAATCTGTGGTTCACATTTTATTGAATTTGACCGACAAGCATTTTTGGCTCCCAACTACATCGTTTCAGCAGAATCTGAAGGTACCAGGATTGGGAGGAGGTCAAGGAATGGGGCTAGGTTATCTGTTTGACCGTTAGTTGGTTGATATGATGCGCTTCATGCGCAGTGTGATCTGCCTTTTTGCTCTCCCCGAGAACAACTCGTTTCTCCTTTACATTTATTCTCTCATTCCTACAATCAGTCATTAATTTTCTCTTGATTCGTTCCATCTGCTGTTGTCGCTCACATTGCAGCAATCTATTTTCATTACAATTTTTAGCACTCTTCGGCTTAGCGAGGGTATTTTGCACTTCCGCTAGTTTTGCTTTGCGAATTTCGTGTTAAATTAAACGTCTCACCTTTGCAAGACATGTTGCACCTTTTTGTCTAGTAGGAACGAATCTCGTGCTTTTGCATAGCTTTGCAATAGTTTACAGGTTTCCGTATAAGGCATTGGCAGTGATCGATGGGTACCAGCAAAATGCCCACACTAAACCGAAGACCTCCATTTTTTTTTTTTACGCGATATTTGGGTCACATAGTAAAAGAGAGCATTCGATTGTGAGTAATTATTTCGTCGGAACTTCCTATATTCAGGTCGACTTTATGGAAGGAGGAGATGGGACGTCGAGCGAAAGTAATACTAGAGATGGGACGCGTTCGTCACCTAGCAGGGCTTGGATTCTTCCACACAAGTTATCGAATATGTGCCCGAAATCAGTATCACCTGAAAACTTTACTTTTATAGGATTCAAATCCAAACATTATAGAAGGCACTGAGCGATCAGCATGTGAGCTGCATTATTCAGTTAAACGAGTGATGTGATTTTTTCGTTCTTTGACTTAAAAAAGGGTTACTTCTGTTGCTATGTAAATAATTTGCTTTTGCGAAGGGTAGTTACTGCCACGGTTTTTGTTTTGTTGGGATTTTTATTATTTGTGATTTTTAATAAAAGATTATCTTTCATGGTGTGCTACGAATTCTACTAAACGTTCCCCTTGCGTGAAATACACCACTTTCTATTTCTGGTTTCATCAACACTAATTGTGGATATTATGTGGCGGTAAACTGCGTTATTTTCGGCGAGTTTAGTCACTAAAAAACGGAGTATTGTGCTGTTTCGGAGCCTCGTTAAAATCTGAATGTAAAAACAAACAAAAGCGCATCAAAACTTATTGCGAAAATTTCCAAAGATCTAAAAGAATCCAAATTTTTTGTAAAATTTTTCATTTTTATTTCTTCCTCCAGGTATTTCTGTGCTTAGAACCTTCCTCTGCTATCTGAAATACTAATTAGCTGCCTCTAATCGAAATGGGGCCTAATGCCGTTTGGACCCCAAGAATTTCGGCACCGAGCTCCTCATTTTTAAATTTGCCTAAGTCACCAAATCTGCTAAAAATTTGTATATAGGGGTAGTTTAACATCCTGATTAAGAATATGTCATTCGCTCTTGTCGCTGGCGCTAATGGATGACACTACGATTATCTGCGCTCTGCTAAGGCTGAGCCTAGGAGGTGATCCTAGTGTCCTCTCTTGACGCCAGCGACAAAAGTGAATGTCATATTCTTAATCAGGATGTTAAACTACCCCTATATACAAGTTTTTGGCGGATTTGGTGACTTAGGCAATTTACAAATGGGCTGGGTGCCGAAATTCTTGGAGTCCAAACGGCATTAGCCCATTCTAATGCTACCCTTGCTGGATTTGCTTGCGTAAAATTTTCGGTTCTCATGGATGTTTGAGTTTTTTTTTTTTGCACGATTTTGGTGCTTCTTTTGTTTTGTTTTTACTCTAAAGAACGGTTCAGCTCCAATCTATCGCATTTTCGTGCGGTCCCTTAATCATTTGACATTTCGTTATAGGATGTCTTTCCTTCGATCACGGTTCCTTATAAACGCCATACGATATGCTTCAAGTTCGGCTCGAAGCCGTGTATTCCTTGATGTCAATATTGGAGATACACACGCAGGAAAGATAACAATAGAAGTGAATTAGATGCCATCAGGTTCTTATCTGTCTGAAACTTCAGAGGTATTCTTTCAGCTGTTCAATGACGTTGTACCAAAGACTGCAGAAAACTTCCGAGCGTTATGCACCGGAGAAAAAGGCAAGGGAAGAAGTGGAGTTCCACTTCATTTTAAGGGCTCAGCGTTTCATCGCATTATACCCGAGTTCATGATCCAGGTGAGCTCACGGAAATTTCGGAGAATGAGGAGGACGATTATAAGCGGTAATCATCACTATATAAATGTTTTAGGGCGGGGACTTTACTCTGGGAGACGGACGAGGGGGTGAATCTATATATGGTCATAAGTTCGAGGTTGGTGCTAGAGCCGCATTTTTTTTAAAATTTAGTTACTCTAACTTGTTTCAGGATGAGAACTTTACACTAAAGCATAGTGGTCTCGGATGTGTTTCAATGGCAAACGCGGGTCCAAACACAAATGGCAGTCAATTCTTTATTTCTGGCCACACTTCCTTGGTACGATTTGTTGAAGACAGCATTGCGTGTAAAAGTGAAAAGGGGGCTAATTGAAGGAGCTTCATGAAGAACTTCGGCTTGAATAACCATTCAAACGTTTTATTCCTTGATGTAGGAATTAAATACCACTTGAGTTCGCAGCGACGTTGGGACAGGCCAGGCAGTATGAGTGCGTCACGCCGTCAAAGCCGTTCTTTGCCTTCTTGTTGAAGCGCGTATGCAACAAAGAGCGATAGAAAACGAGTAATACGAACGATACATATCACTTCTCGTCATATCACTTCTCGCTTTAACAACTACGGTTTGGTACTGTGCCGAACTCATCCCGCCAGGCGCGCCCAACCGTCCCCAGCGAACTATACTGTAACAGGTCGGTTGTTCTGCTCCAGAATAAGTATTGTCACATCACATCGTGCCTGTGAGCATCTCGAAGGGTCTCTTCTGTTGCTGTTATTTTCCAGGATCAACGAAATATTCACGTGACTAACCAGGGAGGTCGGTCAGGACTTCGAGCGCTTCGAAACTGCTTCTTGTATGAGAAAAGGGCTTGTGCAAGAACTGTGAAACCAAAGCTCGTTCTCAGTGACTGTGAAAACGTCAAAAGGGATAAAGAGAGAGCTAATGCTGCGCTTCATCGATCATGCAAAAGTCTTGAGGAAAGTGTCTTACATCCTGATTGACCTTCCTAGTAGGCCTCGTCACCTTTCTTCTCTTGAGAACCCTTCTGTACTCGATAAGCCGCTGATTTCAAGCGCTATAGCGCTACAGCTGATATCCTGCTTTTTATTTGTTGACCGTTCCAATGTGATTAATTGAAGTGCTACACCCCAAAGGTTCAGGCGCATGTAATTAACTATGCTTAATTGGCTCTACATAGTGCAGGCATGACTTACTTACAAAAGGCAGCTTGCATGCGTCAGTACTGGATCCACTGGGCAGATATAATATCGATGATAATCTCTGAAAGAATGAAAGTTCAAGATTCAACTAGGTTAACGGTTCCAACCTTGCGCTGTGAAGGGCGCAATTTGTCGGTACCGTAGCCCCGTCTCTGGATAGATTGTGGGAGCGTTTTTCTTTAAGTACTGTGGAAGTTTCTGAATGTACGAAATTAAAGTCGTAATCAGACGAGTTGGTTTTACTTATTTGTGAGGAACTAGTTTTGATTTTTTCGGTGTCAGTGTACCAGACGGATGTGGTGTAGTTGGTGACCGGCAATATTATCACGCGCATGGTTCAATTATCAGACTCTGGTCAGCTTCCACCTTCCCACAAGCCTTCCATCCACTGAGTTCGACTAGTTGCTACCAAGTTTGTTCGGAAGGGTAAAATTTGCATCAGCTAGCGCCCACAAGTAATTGTACCAAGTAGCGTTCGAGAGCCACGGTTCTGAAAGAAAGCAGAATGCTTGTCGAATCCCAAAAACACATGACTGGTGATGAATTCGTCATCATTCACCTTATCAGTTGCTGTTCTCTCTATACTGTTGTGAAAGTGCTCGCTTTGCAGGCTGGATGGCAAACATGTCGTATTTGGTCAAGTAACTGATGGACTGAGTGTGGTGAAAAAGATTGAATCAATGGGATCACGAACTGGGAAGCCGAAGGAAAAGGTTACAATAGTGGATTGCGGAGAAGAGAAACTTGCAGAAGCTGAAGCAGCTTAGATGTTTCTGCGGGCGATTATCAACCTAGAATGTTTAGATTTTGTATATCCCCTCGCTTGTTGATTTGTTACTGTTTGTTTTAGTCCTAGGTTGTTGCATTTTGCATGAAGTGATTATATCCTTGATTTTTAACACAAATATGCAACGGAATCCGCTCTCGAAACGACTACAGAATGCGTACAACGGCGTCTGCGACAGAAAGTGATGAATGCGTACGTCTATTGGTGCTCATTTTTACATCACAGGCCCGGTTCGTCACCACCCATTCCTACGGCCGTTATTTTGTGGAAAGCATAAGTGAACAATAAAGCCCTAGATGTTTATGGTTACCTTTCTGGGGTTCGCCGCGCATTTGACTGCCATTCAGAACAGTGGAATCCTTTGAATGCGATAGGGCCTATACAATGGCCTGTCCATGCCATATCCCGGAGGTGGGGAGGGTGTGACTACACTTAACATCACCGCAATTGCCGGGTCGATCAGCGGTTCTCAGCTGCGGCGTTTCCATCATTGGTTGTTTCCTTCCTAAATCGATCTCTACCCGATCGCCATTGGTAGAGCAAGGGAGCCGAACGCGGACTCGAACCGCGCTGCTCACGCCGCCTCCGACAGTCCGCAATGATGAGGACTGGACGTGCTCCATTTGAACAAGGCCAATGCCGTTTGGACTCCAGAAATTTCGTCACCGAGCCCATTTTTAAATTGCATAAGTCACCAAATCCGCTTTAAACACCTGTATTAGTAGGCGGTAGTTTCTAACAGCATGCATTACGAATATCGACAACATTTTTTAGCGCTGGCGCTAATGGATGACACTATGTTTATCTACGCTCTGCTAAGGCTGAGCCCGGGAGGTAATCGTAGTGTCATCCATTAGCGCCAGCGCTAAAAATGAATGTCATATTCGTAATCAGGATGTTGAATTACCCCTATATACAAGTTTTTAGCGGATTTGGTGACTTAGGCAATTTGAAAATGAGCTCGGTGCCGAAATTTCTGGAGTCCAAACGGCATTAGCCTTTGAACAACAGCACAGGACGCTGACTTAATTGAGTATTTCCACCTGAAATATTAAGTCAGCGTCCCGTGCTTCCACCTGGTTCAGTTGTCATCCTGTTGTGACAGACAAAAACGTTCTACCTACAATTGTCCTAAAAAGATCAATATCCAATCAGAACGGCAGTCACCGCCATCTTCAAATGAGCGCAACGAATGAAGCCACATCTTCGGGTTATGCAGTGCGCAAGAACATGGTTTTATTATCCCAGACGAGTCTGGTACCAATTTAGCGCCCTGGAGACCTAGAAAGCCCTGATAGGAGCCCATCCGTCATTTAATCTGGAGGACCGAACGAGTGATAAGCGCAGCCAGTCGAATATTTGGACAAATCGTCAGAATACGCGGCGGACGCAAAGGGCACGTCATCATTGTGATGATCACAACGGGGAGGTCGTATTTTACCGCGGGGAAGGGGGTCGTATTTGGTCTGAGAATTTTTTTTGATGGTTGATTTCTCTTGTTTCAGGGAGGCATATAGGGGAGGGGGTCGTATTTTGGAGAGGGACTACCAAAGATGTATGCAGTTACTAATCCCGATAGTTGAAAATGATAGTTATATACTAGATCCTGGCGACCTTCCCCCCCCCCCCCCCCCCCCCTCCCCCGCTCGACGGAAAATTCTTGGCTGAAAAACTGGAAATTTTTCGGGAAAAAGTGGTAGGAAGTTGGGAAAATCTAGGAAAGTGGTAGGTAGCATGGGAGGGGGGGGGTCGTATTTTTCAGCAAATGATGACAACGCGATGGCGTGCCCTGCGAACGCCATATTTTGCCAGAGACCGAATGAAGCGTACACGGTGTGGACTGCTCGCCTCATTAGCGATGGGCCAACTCGCATTTGGATTTACGGCACTTGGAAGCATTCTTATAATTAGACGGTAGAGAGATCTCAGTATTAGGTTTGAGAGCTGTGGCTCAGATTATAAATGATTGAAGCACCTTTAAAATTCTCACCGCAAGACAGGACGCGAGTGAAAATATAAGTAAATTCATTTCCGCTCAATCGCTAGGGCGTGTCGGGGGAGGGGTGCTAGGTTTGGCGCAGCACCAGCCCGTTTTCCACCGATGGTCGCTTGCCCGCTCGAACAATTGGCCACTGGCGTAGCGAAAAACCTAATCGTCCTGACACACCTCTGCAGCAAACTTAGTGTAGGTAGTGTCTCCTCATGTCGGCTTTTTTGCCGCTTAAACACTTAGCACCCGTCCGTCCTATGTCAAATGCACTGGCACGGCAGTTGCCTACCGTGGAATCCCTGCCGAAAATAATTCTTCGATAAGTTGACGCGGCGCTGCTGAAGACGTTAGAAAAGGACCGCGGCGTCGAAAACAACCTTTTATCACTCTTTGACTTGAAATTTGAAGAAAAAAAGTTTACAAAGAATAGTAGCACGACGTTAGATCTAGTTTGAATTCACAAACCGCATCCCCTGTTC